>ONZH01014159.1:0-231677 GCA_900303285.1 Rhinella marina | reverse complement strand
ATTTATCTGCTGCTGCCCCTGGTGGCTGTGAGTGTACTCAAGATGTAGATGACATAGACTGATCTAGAGGAGCCCAGACATTTATCTGCTGCTCCCCCTGTGGATTGTGAGTGTACTACAAGCTGTAGATGATATAGACTGATCCTAGAGGAGCCCAGACATTTATCTGATGCTCCCCCTGGTGGACTGTGAGTGTACTACAAGCTGTAGATGATATAGACTGATCCTAGAGGAGCCCAGACATTTATCTGCTGCTGCCCCTGGTGGACTGTGAGTGTACTACAAGCTGTAGATGACATAGACTGATCCTAGAGGAGCCCAGACATTTATCTGCTGCTGCCCCCTGGTGGACTGTGAGTGTACTACAAGCTGTAGATGACATAGACTGATCCTAGAGGAGCCCAGACATTTATCTGATGCTTCCCCTGGTGGACTGTGAGTGTACTACAAGCTGTAGATGTTATAGACTGATCCTAGAGGAGCCCAGACATTTATCTGCTGCTGCCTCCTGGTGGACTGTGAGTGTACTACAAGCTGTAGATGACATAGACTGATCCTAGAGGAGCCCAGACATTTATCTGATGCTGCCTCCTGGTGGACTGTGAGTGTACTACAAGCTGTAGATGATATAGACTGATCCTAGAGGAGCCCAGACATTTATCTGATGCTGCCTCCTGGTGGACTGTGAGTGTACTACAAGCTGTAGATGACATAGACTGATCCTAGAGGAGCCCAGACATTTATCTGATGCTGCCCCTGGTGGACTGTGAGTGTACTACAAGCTGTAGATGACATAGACTGATCCTAGAGGAGCCCAGACATTTATCTGATGCTGCCCCTGGTGGACTGTGAGTGTACTACAAGCTGTAGATGACATAGACTGATCCTAGAGGAGCCCAGACATTTATCTGATGCTGCCCCTGGTGGACTGTGAGTGTACTACAAGCTGTAGATGTAATAGACTGATCCTAGAGGAGCCCAGACATTTATCTGATGCTGCCCCCTGGTGGACTGTGAGTGTACTACAAGCTGTAGATGACATAGACTGATCCTAGAGGAGCCCGGACATTTATCTGATGCTGCCCCCTGGTGACTGTGAGTGTACTACAAGCTGTAGATGACATAGACTGATCCTAGAGGAGCCCAGACATTTATCTGCTGCTGCCTCGTGGTGGACTGTGAGTGTACTACAAGCTGTAGATGACAGACTGATCCTAGAGGAGCCCAGACATTTATCTGCTGCTGCCCCCTGGTGGACTGTGAGTGTACTACAAGCCGTAGATGACATAGACTGATCCTAGAGGAGCCCAGACATTTATCTGATGCTCCCCCTGGTGGACTGTGAGTGTACTACAAGCTGTAGATGACATAGACTGATCCTAGAGGAGCCCAGACATTTATCTGATGCTCCCCCTGGTGGACTGTGAGTGTACTACAAGCTGTAGATGATATAGACTGATCCTAGAGGAGCCCAGACATTTATCTGATGCTCCCCTGGTGGACTGTGAGTGTACTACAAGCTGTAGATGATATAGACTGATCCTAGAGGAGCCCAGACATTTATCTGATGCTGCCCCCTGGTGGACTGTGAGTGTACTACAAGCTGTAGATGACATAGACTGATCCTAGAGGAGCCCAGACATTTATCTGCTGCTCCCCCTGGTGGACTGTGAGTGTACTACAAGCTGTAGATGATATAGACTGATCCTAGAGGAGCCAGACATTTATCTGATGCTGCCCCCTGGTGGACTGTGAGTGTACTACAAGCTGTAGATGACATAGACTGATCCTAGAGGAGCCCAGACATTTATCTGCTGCTGCCTCCTGGTGGACTGTGAGTGTACTACAAGCTGTAGATGACATAGACTGATCCTAGAGGAGCCCAGACATTTATCTGATGCTGCCCCTGGTGGACTGTGAGTGTACTACAAGCTGTAGATGACATAGACTGATCCTAGAGGAGCCCAGACATTTATCTGATGCTGCCCCTGGTGGACTGTGAGTGTACTACAAGCTGTAGATGACATAGACTGATCCTAGAGAAGCCCAGACATTTATCTGATGCTCCCCCTGGTGGACTGTGAGTGTACTACAAGCTGTAGATGACATAGACTGATCCTAGAGGAGCCCAGACATTTATCTGATGTTGTCCCCTGGTGGACTGTGAGTGTACTACAAGCTGTAGATGACAGACTGATCCTAGAGGAGCCCGGACATTTATCTGATGCTGCCCCCTGGTGGACTGTGAGTGTACTACATGCTGTAGATGTAATAGACTGATCCTAGAGGAGCCCAGACATTTATCTGCTGCTGCCCCCTGGTGGACTGTGAGTGTACTACAAGCTGTAGATGACATAGACTGATCCTAGAGGAGCCCAGACATTTATGTGATGCTGCCCCTAGTGGACTGTGAGTGTACTACAAGCTGTAGATGTCATAGACTGATCCTAGAGGAGCCCAGACATTTATCTGATGCTGCCCCCTGGTGGACTGTGAGTGTACTACAAGCTGTAGATGATATAGACTGATCCTAGAGGAGCCCGGACATTTATCTGATGCTGCCCCCTGGTGGACTGTGAGTGTACTACAAGCCGTAGATGACATAGACTGATCCTAGAGGAGCCCAGACATTTATCTGATGCTGCCCCTGGTGGACTGTGAGTGTACTACAAGCTGTAGATGATCTAGACTGATCCTAGAGGAGCCCGGACATTTATCTGCTGCTGCCCCCTGGTGGACTGTGAGTGTACTACAAGCTGTAGATGATATAGACTGATCCTAGAGGAGCCCGGACATTTATCTGATGCTGCCTCCTGGTGGACTGTGAGTGTACTACAAGCTGTATATTATATAGACTGATCCTAGAGGAGCCCAGACATTTATCTGCTGCTGCCCCCTGGTGGACTGTGAGTGTACTACAAGCCGTAGATGACATAGACTGATCCTAGAGGAGCCCAGACATTTATGTGATGCTGCCCCCTGGAGGACTGTGAGTGTACTACAAGCTGTAGATGACATAGACTGATCCTAGAGGAGCCCAGACATTTATCTGATGCTGCCCCTGGTGGACTGTGAGTGTACTACAAGCTGTAGATGATCTAGACTGATCCTAGAGGAGCCCGGACATTTATCTGATGCTCCCCCTGGTGGACTGTGAGTGTACTACAAGCTGTAGATGACATAGACTGATCCTAGAGGAGCCCAGACATTTATCTGCTGCTGCCCCTGGTGGACTGTGAGTGTACTACAAGCTGTAGATGACATAGACTGATCCTAGAGGAGCCCGGACATTTATCTGATGCTCCCCTGGAGGACTGTGAGTGTACTACAAGCTGTAGATGACATAGACTGATCCTAGAGGAGCCAGACATTTATCTGCTGCTGCCCCCTGGTGGACTGTGAGTGTACTACAAGCTGTAGATGTTATAGACTGATCCTAGAGGAGCCCAGACATTTATCTGATGCTCCCCCTGGTGGACTGTGAGTGTACTACAAGCTGTAGATGACATAGACTGATCCTAGAGGAGCCCAGACATTTATCTGATGCTCCCCCTGGTGGACTGTGAGTGTACTACAAGCTGTAGATGACATAGACTGATCCTAGAGGAGCCCAGACATTTATCTGATGCTGCCCCCTGGTGGACTGTGAGTGCACTACAAGCTGTAGATGACATAGACTGATCCTAGAGGAGCCCAGACATTTATCTGATGTTGTCCCCTGGTGGACTGTGAGTGTACTACAAGCTGTAGATGACATAGACTGATCCTAGAGGAGCCCAGACATTTATCTGATGCTTCCCCCTGGTGGACTGTGAGTGTACTACAGCTGTAGATGACATAGACTGATCCTAGAGGAGCCCAGACATTTATCTGCTGCTCCCCTGGTGGATTGTGAGTGTACTACAAGCTGTAGATGATATAGACTGATCCTAGAGGAGCCCAGACATTTATCTGATGTTGTCCCTGGTGGACTGTGAGTGTACTACAAGCTGTAGATGACATAGACTGATCCTAGAGGAGCCCGGACATTTATCTGATGCTTCCCCCTGGTGGACTGTGAGTGTACTACAAGCTGTAGATGATATAGACTGATCCTAGAGGAGCCCAGACATTTATCTGATGCTGCCCCCTGGTGGACTGTGAGTGTACTACAAGCTGTAGATGACATAGACTGATCCTAGAGGAGCCCCGGACATTTATCTGATGCTTCCCCTAGTGGACTGTGAGTGTACTACAAGCTGTAGATGACATAGACTGATCCTAGAGGAGCCCAGACATTTATCTGATGCTGCCTCCTGGTGGACTGTGAGTGTACTACAAGCTGTAGATGACATAGACTGATCCTAGAGGAGCCCGGACATTTATCTGATGCTCCCCTGGTGGACTGTGAGTGTACTACAAGCTGTAGATGACATAGACTGATCCTAGAGGAGCCCAGACATTTATCTGATGCTGCCCCTGGTGGACTGTGAGTGTACTACAAGCTGTAGATGACATAGACTGATCCTAGAGGAGCCCAGACATTTATCTGATGCTCCCCCTGGTGGACTGTGAGTGTACTACAAGCTGTAGATGACATAGACTGATCCTAGAGGAGCCCGGACATTTATCTGATGCCTGCCCCCTGGTGGACTGTGAGTGTACTACAAGCTGTAGATGACATAGACTGATCCTAGAGGAGCCCGGACATTTATCTGATGCTCCCCTGGTGGACTGTGAGTGTACTACAAGCTGTAGATGACATAGACTGATCCTAGAGGAGCCCGGACATTTATCTGATGCTGCCCCTGGTGGACTGTGAGTGTACTACAAGCTGTAGATGACATAAATGTCCGACCTCCTCTAAGATCAGTCTATGTCATCTACAGCTTGTAGTACACTCACAGTCCACCAGGGGCAGCAGCAGATAAATGTCTGGGCTCCTCTAGGATCAGTCTATGTCATCTACAGCTGCAGTACACTCACAGTCCACCAGGGGCAGCATCAGATAAATGTCCGACCTCCTCTAAGATCAGTCTATCTGATGGGTGCCCCTGGTGGACTGTGAGTGTACTACAAGCTGTATATTACATAGACTGATCCTAGAGGAGCCCAGACATTTATCTGCTGCTGCTCCTGGTGGACTGTGAGTGTACTACAAGCTGTAGATGATATAGACTGATCCTAGAGGAGCCCAGACATTTATCTGATGCTGCCCCCTGGTGGACTGTGAGTGTACTACAAGCTGTAGATGATATAGACTGATCCTAGAGGAGCCCAGACATTTATCTGATGCTGCTCCCTGGTGGACTGTGAGTGTACTACAAGTTGTAGATGACATAGACTGATCCTAGAGGAGCCCAGACATTTATCTGATGCTGCCCCTGGTGGACTGTGAGTGTACTACAAGCTGTAGATGACATAGACTGATCCTAGAGGAGCCCAGACATTTATCTGATGCTGCCCCCTGGTGGACTGTGAGTGTACTACAAGCTGTAGATGACATAGACTGATCCTAGAGGAGCCCAGACATTTATCTGATGCTGCCCCTGGTGGACTGTGAGTGTACTACAAGCTGTAGATGACATAGACTGATCCTAGAGGAGCCCAGACATTTATCTGATGCTGCCCCCTGGTGGACTGTGAGTGTACTACAAGCTGTAGATGACATAGACTGATCCTAGAGGAGCCCAGACATTTATCTGATGCTCCCCCTGGTGGACTGTGAGTGTACTACAAGCTGTAGATGACATAGACTGATCCTAGAGGAGCCCAGACATTTATCTGATGCAGACATGATGCTGTGAATCCCTCTTGTTTGCGAACTGCGGGGGGACTACAATATTTGTTACTTGTACCGCTGTGTAGATGAGATCTGTGTGGTGTTATTGGGCTGTGGTGCGGACTTCTCTCTGTTGATGCCGTACCCACAGGGTGGTTTCCATCGGGCAGATGGCTATAGGGTGCCCAGTGATTGGTTGGATGGCTATAGGGTGCCCAGTGAATGGCAGGATGGCTATAGGGTGCCCAGTGATTGGCAGGATGGCTATAGGGTGCCCAGTGATTGGCGGGGATGACTATAGGGTGCCCAGTGATTGGCGGGGATGACTATAGGGTGCCCATTGATTGGCGGGGATGACTATAGGGTGCCCAGTGAATGGCAGGATGGCTAAAGGGTGCCCAGTGATTGGCAGGATGGCTATAGGGTGCCCAGTGATTGGCAGGATGGCTATAGGGTGCCCAGTGATTGGCGGGGATGGCTATAGGGTGCCCAGTGATTGGCGGGGATGGCTATAGGGTTCCCAGTGATTGGCGGGGATGGCTATAGGGTGCCCAGTGATTGGTTGGATGGCTATAGGGTGCCCAGTGATTGGTTGGATGGCTATAGGGTGCCCAGTGATTGGTCGGATGGTTATAAGGTGCCCAGTGATTGGTCGGATGGCTATAGGAGGCACAGTGATTGGCGGGGAGGCTATAGAGTGCCCAGTGATTGGTCGGATGGTTATAGGGTGCCCAGTGATTGGTTGGATGGCTATAGGAGGCACAGTGAATGGCAGGATGGCTATAGGGTGCCCAGTGATTGGCGGGGATGGCTATAGGGTGCCCAGTGATTGGCGGGGATGGCTATAGGGTTCCCAGTGATTGGCGGGGATGGCTATAGGGTGCCCAGTGATTGGTTGGATGGCTATAGGGTGCCCAGTGATTGGTTGGATGGCTATAGGGTGCCCAGTGATTGGTCGGATGGTTATAGGGTGCCCAGTGATTGGTCGGATGGCTATAGGAGGCACAGTGATTGGCGGGGAGGCTATAGAGTGCCCAGTGATTGGTCGGATGGTTATAGGGTGCCCAGTGATTGGTTGGATGGCTATAGGAGGCACAGTGAATGGCAGGATGGCTATAGGGTGCCCCATTGATTGGCGGGGATGGCTATAGGAGGCACAGTGATTGGTTGGATGGCTATAGAGTTCCCAGTGAATGGCAGGATGGCTATAGGAGGCACAGTGAATGGCAGGATGGCTATAGGGGGCCCAGTGATTGGTCGGATGGTTATAGGGTGCCCAGTGATTGGTCGGATGGTTATAGGGTGCCCAGTGATTGGTCGGATGGCTATAGGGTGCCCAGTGATTGGTCGGATGGTTATAGTTTGCCCAGTGATTGGTCCGGATGGTTATAGGGTGCCCAGTGATTGGTCGGATGGTTATAGGGTGCCAGTGATTGGTCGGATGGTTATAGGGTGCCCAGTGATTGGTCGGATGGTTATAGGGTGCCCAGTGAATGGTCGGATGGTTATAGGGTGCCCAGTGATTGGTCGGATAGCTATAGGGTGCCCAGTGATTGGTCGGATGGTTATAGGGTGCCCAGTGATTGGTCGGATGGTTATAGGGTGCCCAGTGAATGGTCGGATGGTTATAGGGTGCCCAGTGATTGGCAGGATGGTTATAGGGGGCCCAGTGATTGGTCGGATGGCTATAGGGTGCCCAGTGAATGGCAGGATGGCTATAGGGTGCCCAGTGATTGGCAGGATGGCTATAGGGTGCCCAGTGATTGGCAGGATGGCTATAGGGGGCCCAGTGATTGGCAGGATGGCTATAGGGTGCCCAGTGATTGGCAGGATGGCTATAGGGGGCCCAGTGATTGGCAGGATGGCTATAGGGTGCCCAGTGATTGGCAGGATGGCTATAGGGTGCCCAGTGAATGGCAGGATGGCTATAGGGTGCCCAGTGATTGGTCGGATGGCTATAGGGTGCCCAGTGAATGGCAGGATGGCTATAGGGTGCCCAGTGATTGGCAGGATGGCTATAGGGTGCCCAGTGATTGGCAGGATGGCTATAGGGGGCCCAGTGATTGGCAGGATGGCTATAGGGGGCCCAGTGATTGGCGGGGAGGCTGTAGAATGGATTGGTTTTCTCCACGGTTGGTGGAGGAGATCAGTGCTATACTTCTAACATAGATGACTGACTTCACTGATCCATTGTAGCAAACCTGCTGTGTGAGCGTGTCAGACGTTGATGATCAGCATGTGATGATGGGGGTGATTGTGCTCCAGGGCTCTGCACGTACATTGGTCGGGGTCCATAGCTGTGTGGAGCCCCCACTTACAGATTATGTGGAGCGTGGATGTCCTTGGAGCAGAACCATGAGGATGTTATTTCCACACATGAAAAGCATCTTCTCAGTCCGGGGATGACACGTGGGAGGAGGACTCCCCCATTCAATAAGAGGCTTTGATGCCCCCACCCCCAGGAACTGAATTTGGCCGCCTAATAATAAGTGTCAGGCCTGCTGCTTGCGAAACCTCCTTTAAATGTGGCCCATGCGCCCCACAGATGGGTCTAGTAAAAAAAAGCAGGAATCCAGAGCTGCACCTGTGAGCAGTCCCATCCTGAGCGCAGCTCCGGGGGCTCGCCCCCCACTAATGAGAACCGTCCGGGGGCTGGAACGCTACTGCTCCCAGAAGAAACCATTCCCAAAGTTCCTTTTTAATCTTTATTTGGAGTTTTCTATTGAAGCCAGTTGTGTGAGCGCGGCCCCCTCCCCCGACCGGTCCTGATGATGGCGCCGGCGTTAGAGGACAGGAGGAGGTCAGGAGCAGAAGGTCATGTGTGCTGCCTGTTACTGTGTGTAAAACTGAGCTCATTACTTGAGAATATACAGTATATACACTTATATATATATACACGTCTTATCATGCAGCCCTGTACCCCCAGAGACCCCTCCCAAATATATCTTCACCTTTCCAACCATTTTTCTAACTTTCCCATTGCAAGTACAAAATAAAGCAAATTTACAATAGATCTTCATTAAAAACTTCCTTTTACAGGCTTGTTTCCATGGTAACAGATAACAAACAAAGCCCATGTAGTCTGGTTCTGCAGTCGTAATTCCCTTCTGTATGTCCTTCTTAGGAACCTATCATACACTCATATAAAGTAGGACAAATGGAAGGGAATGTGACTCCTGGATCAGACTACACAAGGTGTGGTTGTAGTCTGTTACCATGGAGATATCGTCTACATATGAGTTATAAACACAGGACGAAGGGAAGGTTCTAATGTAAACCTATTGCCGTCTGGGTGGACATAACCTGTAAGCCATGTTTTCCCAGGTTCTTTGTCTCGGCTCCTCTCCATGGCCCCTCTCTAATAGATGACTAGACCTTTGGTCACGGACAGTGGATTACATCCCCTGCTGTGGTGGCAGAGCTCAGGGGGTAGATGGTAGGGTTCATGATGACCACAGTGTGGCCCACGATATACAATATGGCTGACAGGAAGAGGTGGGAGAAGCCTGGAGTACAAACCATGGAGCTTCTCTATCGGATGGAGATATGTCTAACAGACTTGGTTAGTGCCAAGACTTCCCTGGTCCTCGCTGTGCTCTCTTCTTCTGGTTCCAGCAGTGACCTAGTGACGCACGTGATTGGCTGCAGTGGTCACGTTTCGACTTAAGTGGTCATTGATGGAGGACAGCTCCCAGACACTGGTCATGGACCAGGTAAGTCTCGTCACGGGAGCAGTAGCCGATTAGTAAGGTGACTCGTCATGTTCTTCTTCCCTGGTCCCCGTCGTGTGTTCTTCCTTAGTCTGGATTGTCATGTGTGTGCTCGGCGTGGAATTTCCCATTATTTTCGGCGCCTGGTTCTCATTGCTTGGAGTTTGGGGGCCTCCGAGTAGAAGATGCTTCTGTTATTAAAATAATTCCATTCTTAATGAAGACCTTTTACAACTGACGGCGAATACTTGGTGTAATGAAGGATATGAAAGGATGTTTGTTCTCGCTCCTGTAAAGTCCCGCACATATTTCCTGTTTATTGGGCCATTATGAAAGGCTTCGTTCTGCGCTGGAGGTCCCATCGTAACCGCTGTAATTAAAACAATGCTGCTTTTCCCTCTGGAGGAATCCATGGAATTGACTTCTCACCCACTGTTCTCAGCTAGGAGCATGCCCTTAGGATACCTTGTACTGGTACGTATGCTGGTGGGACCTCCAGTCATCAGAAGACTCGGTTGGGTTTGTTCAAGGCAGATGATGGTCATCACTACCACACGAATGCCCATTTATCGGTGCTGGTCCCAGTGATAGAACTTCATGGGCTTACTGGGAGTATCAATGAACTTCTTGGGTGGGGAAAAACATGTATTGACCGTATAAAAAAGGACGCCATGTGTGTTCTGATGGAGATATTATACTACAGGTCTATAGAGGTGGCGTCCTTTGGAGGTGTCCATCTAGACTTCTTCTGCTGTGTACCTCCAGCGGACATATGTGATCACATGCGAGTCTAGCTGCATGGAGAGTTCATCAGTCTTGACGCTTTTGTTTGGCCTCGGACTGGTCAGTTGACCGCCGTCTATTCTGACTACTCCATAATTGAGGATCTAAGAGACACTTATTCTTCTCGACACCTCTGTCCTTACTGATCTTGGAATGGACCAGTTGAAATTCATCCCATGCCGGGAAATCTCCTCCAGCCATTATTGTGTATACATAGTAACATAGTTTATATGGCTGAAAAAAGCCCTCTGTCCATCCAGTTCGGCCTGTTATCCTACAAGTTGATCCAGAGGAAGGCAAAAAACCCCTGTGAGGTAGAAGCCAATTTTCCTCACTTTAGGGGAAAAAATTCCTTCCCGACTCCAATCAGGAAATCAGAATAACTCCCTGGATCAACGACCCATCTCTAGTAACTATAACCTGTAATATTATTACCTCCAGAAATACATCCAGGCCCCTCCTGATCTCTTATAGTGAACTTACCATCACCACCTCCTCAGGCAGAGAGTTCCATAGTCTCACTGCTCTTACCGTAAAGAATCCTCTTCAATGTTTATGTACAAACCTTCTTTCCTCCAGACGCAGAGGATGTCCCCTCGTCACAGTCACAGTCCTGGGGATAAATAGATGATGGGAGAGATCTCTGTACTGACCTCTGATATATTTATACATAGTTATTACATCTCCCCTCAGTCGTCTTTTTTCTAAAGTGAATAACCCTAATTTTGATAATCTTTCTGGGTCCTGTAGTCCACCCATTCCAGTTATTACTTTAGTTGCCCTCCTCTGAACCCTCTCCAGCTCTGCTATGTCTGCCTTGTTCACAGGAGCCCAGAACTGTACACAGTCCTCCATGTGTGGTCTGACTAGTGATGTGTAAAGTGGCAGGACTATGTTCTCATCACGGGCATCTATGCCCCTTTTGATGCAACCCATTATCTTATTGGCCTTGGCAGCAGCTGTCTGACACTGGTTATTTGCTGTTCACTAAAATTCCTAGGTCCTTTTCCATGTCAGTGTTACCCAATGTTTTACCATTTAGTATGTACTGGTGACTTGCATTATTCCATCCTATGTGCATAACCTTACATTTGTCAGTGTTAAACCTCATCTGCCACTTCTCTGTCCAAGCCTCCAGTCTATCCAGATCTATCTGTAGCAGTACACTGTCCTCTGTAGTATATATATATACAGTATACTGTCCTCTGTAGTGTATACATACCGTATACTGTCCTCTGTAGTATATATACAGTATACTGTCCTCTGTAGTATATATACAGTATACTGTCCTCTGTAGTATATATACAGTGTACTGTCCTCTGTAGTATATATACAGTGTACTGTCCTCTGTAGTATATATACAGTGTACTGTCCTCTGTAGTATATATACAGTGTACTGTCCTCTGTAGTATATATACAGTGTACTGTCCCTGTCTTGTGTACTGTCCTGTAGTATATATACAGTGTAACTGTCCTCTGTAGTATATATACAGTGTACTGTCCTCTGTAGTATATATACAGTGTACTGTCCTCTGTAGTATATATACAGTGTACTGTCCCCTGTAGTATATATACAGTGTACTGTCCCCTGTAGTATATATACAGTGTACTGTCCTCTGTAGTATATATACAGTGTACTGTCCTCTGTAGTATATATACAGTGTACTGTCCTCTGTAGTATATATACAGTGTACTGTCCTCTGTAGTATATATACAGTGTATTGTCCTCTGTAGTATATATACAGTGTACTGTCCTCTGTAGTATATATACAGTGCACTGTCCTCTGTAGTATATATACAGTGCACTGTCCTCTGTAGTATATATACAGTGCACTGTCCTCTGTAGTATATATACAGTGCACTGTCCTCTGTAGTATATATACAGTGTACTGTCCTCTGTAGTATATATACAGTGTACTGTCCTCTGTAGTATATATATACAGTGTACTGTCCTCTGTAGTGTATATATACAGTGTACTGTCCTCTTTAGTGTATATATAGTGTACTGTCCTCTAGTATATACAGTACAGACCAAAAGTTTGGACACACCTTCTCATTCAAAGAGTTTTCTGTATTTTCATGACTATGAAAATTGTAGATTCACACTGAAAGCATCAAAACTATGAATTAACACATGTGGAATTATATACTTAACAAAAAAGTGTGAAACAACTGAAAATGTGTCTTATATTCTAGGTTCTTCAAAGTAGCCACCTTTTGCTTTGATTACTGCTTTGCACACTCTTGGCATTCTCTTGATGAGCTTCAAGAGGTAGTCACCTGAAATGGTATTCCAACAGTCTTGAAGGAGTTCCCAGAGATGCTTAGCACTTGTTGGCCCTTTTGCCTTCACTCTGCGGTCCAGCTCACCCCAAACCATCTGGATTGGGTTCAGGTCTGGTGACTGTGGAGGCCAGGTCATCTGGTGTAGCACCCCATCACTCTCCTTCTTGGTCAAATAGCCCTTACACAGCCTGGAGGTGTTTGGGGTCATTGTCCTGTTGATAAATAAATGATGGTCCAACTAAACGCAAACCGGATGGAATAGCATGCCGCTGCAAGATGCTGTGGTAGCCATGCTGGTTCAGTATAAATCCCCAACAGTGTCACCAGCAAAGCCCCCCCACACCATCACACCTCCTCCTCCATGCTTCACGGTGGGAACCAGGCATGTAGAGTCCATCCGTTCACCTTTTCTGCGTCGCACAAAGACACGGTGGTTGGAACCAAAGATGTCAAATTTGGACTCATCAGACCAAAGCACAGATTTCCACTGGTCTAATGTCCATTCCTTGTGTTCTTTAGCCCAAACAAGTCTCTTCTGCTTGTTGCCTGTCCTTAGCAGTGGTTTCCACCATGAAGGCCTGCTGCACACAGTCTCCTCTTAACAGTTGTTGTAGAGATGTGTCTGCTGCTAGAACTCTGTGTGGCATTGACCTTGTCTCTAATCTGAGCTGCTGTTAACCTGCCATTTCTGAGGCTGGTGACTCGGATGAACTTCTCCTCCACAGCAGAGGTGACTCTTGGTCTTCCTTTCCTGGGGCGGTCCTCATGTCAGCCAGTTTCTTTGTAGCGCTTGATGGATTTTGCGACTGCACTTGGGGACACTTTCAAAGTTTTCCCATTTTTTCGGACTGACTGACCTTAAGTAATGATGGCCGCTCGTTTTTCTTTACTTAGTTGCTTTTTTCTTGCCATAATACAAATTCTAACAGTCTATTCAGTAGGACTATCAGCTGTGTATCCACCTGACTTCTGCCCAACACAACTCATGGTCCCAACTCCATTTATAAGGCAAGAAATTCCACTTATTAAACCTGACAGGGCACACCTGTGAAGTGAAAACCATTTCAGGTGACTACCTCTTGAAGCTCATCAAGAGAATGCCAAGAGTGTGCAAAGCAGTAATCAAAGCAAAAGGTGGCTACTTTGAAGAACCGAGAATATAAGACATATTTTCAGTTGTTTCACACTTTTTTGTTAAGTATATAATTCCACATGTGTTAATTCATAGTTTTGATGCCTTCAGTGTGAATCTATAATTTTCATAGTCATGAAAATACAGAGAACTCTTTGAATGAGAAGGTGTGTCCAAACTTTAGGTCTTTACTGTACTGTATGTATGACCTACCTCAGCCTCTCCAGGTTGAGGAGTCCATCTCTCTGACCTGAAACGGGTCACTTTAGCCTCACTCCCCAACCTTTCTGAGAAGGTTTATGGTTCATTTACCTATTTTTTCCCACTTTAATGTATTTTTATATTGGCGATTGCTGGATCAGCCTACTGATGGTCGTTCCATGGTGTCTTCTTGCATTGGGGTAACTTGTCGCTCGAATTAAACTTTCTGCTGGAACCACAAATTACCGAT
The DNA here is from genome assembly GCA_900303285.1 of Rhinella marina. Classification (NCBI taxonomy): domain Eukaryota; kingdom Metazoa; phylum Chordata; class Amphibia; order Anura; family Bufonidae; genus Rhinella; species Rhinella marina. The sequence goes on along the minus strand of ONZH01014159.1, from coordinate 217,554 downwards.
CTGTAGCCTTTCGAAGAGCAAGATGACGAGAAGAAACAAGATAAATAGAGACAACCTAAAAAGTCATTAAAGATACTGAAGACCCAACAGAAGATGGGACACAAAGAAGGACTGCTATTAATCGTCTTAGTAATGGGGGTTATCCAGTTTATAAAACTATTTGTATACCCTTAGGTCCTGGTCATCCCAAATAACAGTGGTCACCATAATGTCGAAGGCCACCTCTGATGTGTAGGGTGCACATAGTGGAGAACGAGTAGATTATTTGGGGTGATATCTGAGAGCGAAGACTCCCTAAGTGTCTCCTAACCACTACTAATATGTAGGATCACACCCTGGGAGTATACGGCTTTGTTGTACATTATATGTCCTCACCATGGTCATTGTTCTTCTCAGACAGACGTTCCTTGGGTGATGTACGGAGGTGACCCTGTCTTGGGGGTTCATGTATTTGGCTTCTGGTCCCGTATCTTTTGAGGAATGTGCGCCCTCCTCATCCTGGGTTTATTTTTGGAGACATTTGGCTGATTACACTCGTTGTGATTGTTTTCCCCAGCGTTGTGTATACAGTTGGTCCTACACGGATGGCGGTACTAAGTCATTAACACACATTCCTGGCGGTAATCATGCACTTTCATGTATTTTCCTGTTTGTGTTTTCTGATGAGTTTTGATTGCACATGTTGGCATGAAGGAGCCGCTGATCCACCTTGTAGACAGGCCTCGATTTATTTCGGAAATACATTTTAGCAAGCTCCTGCCATAGGTTGTTGGATGTCAGGTTATGCTTCCTAAATCCATGGCCGAACTCCGTGCAGACAAGTAGAGAGCCATGTTCTCTTAGGTACACTGTGTGGCCCTGACCATCACACCTGTGGAGGCCCTATTCCAACACGAGTGTTAACCCCTTAAAGGGGTATTCCGGAAAAGTAACTTAATTTTTGATAAACTGCATTAAGGCTGCAAGCTGTGACCCAACCAGAACCCATACCTATACATATAACCAGAACCCATACCTATACATATAACCAGAACCCATACCTGTACATATAACCAGAACCCATACCTGTACATATAACCAGAACCCATACCTATACATATAACCAGAACCCATACCTGTACATATAACCAGAGCCCATACCTGTACATATAACCAGAACCCATACCTGTACATATAACCAGAGCCCATACCTGTACATATAACCAGAGCCCATACCTGTACATATAACCAGAACCCATACTTGTACATATAACCAGAACCCATACCTGTACATATAACCAGAGCCCATACCTATACATATAACCAGAACCCATACCTGTACATATAACCAGAGCCCATACCTATACATATAACTAGAACCCATACCTGTACGTATAACCAGAACCCATACCTGTACATATAACCAGAACCCATACCTGTACATATAACCAGAACCCATACCTATACATATAACCAGAACCTATACCTGTACATATAACCAGAACCCTACCTGTACATATAACCAGAACCTATACCTGTACATATAACCAGAACCCATACCTATACATATAACCAGAACCCATACCTGTACATATAACCAGAACCCATACCTGTACATATAACCAGAACCCATACCTGTACATATAACCAGAACCCATACCTATACATATAACCAGAACCCATACCTGTACATATAACCAGAACCCATACCTATACATATAACCAGAACCCATACCTGTACATATAACCAGAACCCATACCTGTACATATAACCAGAACCCATACCTGTACATATAACCAGAACCCATACCTATACATATAACCAGAACCCATACCTGTACATATAACCAGAACCCATACCTGTACATATAACCAGAACCCATACCTGTACATATAACCAGAACCCATACCTGTACATATAACCAGAACCCATACCTGTACATATAACCAGAGCCCATACCTGTACATATAACCAGAACCCATACCTGTACATATAACCAGAACCCATACCTGTACATATAACCAGAACCCATACCTGTACATATAACCAGAACCCATACCTGTACATATAACCAGAACCCATACCTGTACATATAACCAGAACCCATACCTGTACGTATAACCAGAACCCATACCTGTACGTATAACCAGAACCCATACCTGTACGTATAACCAGAACCCAGACCTGTACGTATAACCAGAACCCAGACCTGTACGTATAACCAGAGCCCAGACCTGTACGTATAACCAGAGCCCATACCTGTACATAGAACCAGAGCCCATACCTGTACATAGAACCAGAACCCATACCTGTACATAGAACCAGAACCCATACCTGTACATATAACCAGAACCCATACCTGTACATATAACCAGAACCCATACCTGTACATATAACCAGAACCCATACCTGTACATATAACCAGAACCCATACCTGTACATATAACCAGAACCCATACCTGTACATATAACCAGAACCCATACCTGTACATATAACCAGAACCCATACCTGTACATATAACCAGAACCCATACCTGTACATATAACCAGAACCCGACAACCCATACCTGTACATATAACCAGAACCCATACCTGTACATATAACCAGAACCCATACCTGTACATATAACCAGAGCCCATACCTGTACATATAACCAGAACCCATACCTGTACATATAACCAGAACCCATACCTGTACATATAACCAGAACCCATACCTGTACATATAACCAGAACCCATACCTGTACATATAACCAGAACCCATACCTGTACGTATAACCAGAACCCATACCTGTACGTATAACCAGAACCCATACCTGTACGTATAACCAGAACCCATACCTGTACGTATAACCAGAACCCATACCTGTACGTATAACCAGAACCCAGACCTGTACGTATAACCAGAGCCCATACCTGTACATAGAACCAGAGCCCATACCTGTACATAGAACCAGAACCCATACCTGTACATATAACCAGAGCCCATACCTGTACATATAACCAGAGCCCATACCTGTACATAGAACCAGAACCCATACCTGTACATAGAACCAGAGCCCATACCTGTACATAGAACCAAAACCCATACCTGTACATAGAACCAGAACCCATACCTGTACATAGAACCAGAACCCATACCTGTACATATAACCAGAACCCATACCTGTACATATAACCAGAACCCATACCTGTACATATAACCAGAACCCATACCGGTACATATAACCAGAACCCATACCTGTACATATTACCAGAACCCATACCTGTACATATAACCAGAACCCATATAAGGAGACGCCCATTGAGAAACCCGGGCGTCTACTCCTCCCTGTGCCGATGCTCAGGATTAACATACTGAGCGGGAAAAATACAGGGGGCCGCAGCGGGGCGCAGGAGCGCTATTTTGAAGAACGGTCACGGGTGGCTGCATCAGTGGGGGGTACCCTACGAGTTACGGTATGTAACTACTATAAAAAAAAAATGCATGAAAGGTCCTCTTGAAGTTTCCTGATTGGCTGCCTGATATTCCAGTCCGGCCACGCCCCCTCTACTCAGCAGCACACTGACATTTAGCTAGAGAATTGATAGCAGCACACTGAGCATGTTCGACCTGACAAAGGCTGAGAACTACAGGTCGTTGTCATGGTAACTTATGAGGAAACACAGTGAGTAGTGAGGAATAAAACATCGTTTATAACTACTGAACGGTAAATATGTGAAACTGACATTATATTAATTATTGATCATGGATTAGTCTAAAACATAAGTTATATTTATGGTAACCGCAATACCCCTTTAAGGACACAGCCTGTCTTGATGATTTTTTGAAATTTGTATTTTTCATCTCTGCATTTCAGAAGCTCCTTAAATTACATGAAGAGCGTCTGCAAAGAGTGTTTCTTGGTCTCCGAAAGACTTGGCACGTCTGTACCCCACATGGATGTCCCACTGATTTTGTGGTGGTGGTACGGAGACATTGACCACTTGCATTTTGGGTCTACTGCTGGGGGGGGCACTTGGGTCTACTGCTGGGAGGGGGGCACTTGGGTCTACTGCTGGGGGGGGCACTTGGGTCTACTGCTGGGAGGGGGGGCACTTGGGTCTACTGCTGGGAGGGGGGGCACTTGGGTCTACTGCTGGGGGGGGCACTTGGGTCTACTGCTGGGGGGGGGCACTTGGGTCTACTGCTGGGGGGGGGCACTTGGGTCTACTGCTGGGAGGGGGGGCACTTGGGTCTACTGCTGGGAGGGGGGGCACTTGGGTCTACTGCTGGGGGGGGGGCACTTGGGTCTACTGCTGGGAGGGGGGGCACTTGGGTCTACTGCTGGGAGGGGGGGCACTTGGGTCTACTGCTGGGGGGGGGCACTTGGGTCTACTGCTGGGAGGGGGGGCACTTGGGTCTACTGCTGGGGGGGGGCACTTGGGTCTACTGCTGGGAGGGGGGGCACTTGGGTCTACTGCTGGGAGGGGGGGCACTTGGGTCTACTGCTGGGGGGGGCACTTGGGTCTACTGCTGGGAGGGGGGGCACTTGGGTCTACTGCTGGGAGGGGGGGCACTTGGGTCTACTGCTGGGAGGATGGGGGGGGGGACAGGTGAAGGTCTGTACATCAGTCCTGATTTTACTGGTACAGACCTGCAATAGAAGCCACAAAAAGTTGTGGACAAACTTTATACTGTCCAGTAGCCTTGGTGGTCATAAATGGTGGATGTTCCTTCACATAGTCTTCATCTCCATGTTCTGACCGGCCGGGCCGGTGATGCCCTCAGACACTGCAGTCGGGTCTCCACTTTCATCTGTTTCTGTGTATTTTTAACTTCGGGAATAAACAGGATTAAAGATGTTATGTCTGCTAATAAGAGGAAGATGGCTTCAAGTCATCAGAAGCCCCACCAAGGCTTCCAGAAGTTGTTCCCCGTTATTCCCGTCTTCTCCCTCCCTCTTTCTCTTTCTAATTGAAACCAACAGCTCCGCTAATTAAAACCAACAATCCCGGAATCCTTTGTTTCATTACCGCCGAGCCTTGTTTTGTTCCACTTGATTTATTTTATTTAATGTCTTAGATTTTGTTTTTCTGCTAAATAGTTTTTTTTTGTGTCATGGGGGTCCTAATGGCTTTGGCGGTTTGGCACATGGACCCAGAACCTCTTTACCCCGGTCACTGAATTCACATTTTTTGTTGATCAAATACTAAACTTTTCCATGGCGAGGTTTTACAGTTGGAGAATGGCGCATCCCATCAGCTCCGAAGCTTTTCCTGTTTACTTCTCACTTTTATGGCTTTGTTTTATTTCTCTGCACAATGAGAACCTTGAGTGAGACCAGGAAAGGTCACAATCCAGTCTACAGCTAGATGTACATAGGTTCAGATGCCGTTTTCTGGGTGACCCCTCGGTCATGGTCTTGGATGACCGTGCCATCTAATATATAAAGCTGAGTGTATGTGTGTATGTATGTCCTCTAAAGGAATCCGCACCGTCGCAGCTACAATCACGAAATTGGTCACACATGTACATCAGGTGTCCGGGAAGGTTTTAGAACGGGTCTCAGCTCTCCAGGACGTACCGTTCCTGAGACATTCCAAAAAAATGCATTAGCCAATAGTAGCCTGGTCACATGACCCTTATCAGCCAATAGAATCACAGGCAGTCTCCACACACACCAGGTTTCTATGACAACCTAGCCAGTTCACTGGTGTAGGTCTGCAGGCAGAGCGCTGTGGATGACACTGTTAAAGGAGTATTCTGGTTACCTTAACTATAACTTATGTTTTAGACTAATTCATCATCAATCATTACCTCATATAATGTAAATTTCACATATTTACTGTTCAGTAGTAATAAAAGATGTATTCTACCACTGCTACCCACTGTGTTTCCTTCTAAATTACTATGGCATCGACCTGTAATTCAGGCCACCCTCAAAAGAAGGACTTAAAAGCCCCACCCCCAGGTCCCACTAGGTCACGCCCCCGACTCAGTCAGGTCACGCCCCTTCCACTCCACTTACGACGGGGATTGAAAAAATGAAGGTAAAAATCAACTTCTGTCAGCTGCAGGGGTGGGGGGAGGGTGACTTTCTCCCTGCAGCTCATTGCTCAGACTGCACAGTGCTGCTGCTGAGAGTGAGCTGTTCAAAAGGACATCCCTGTGTCCGTCCAGGCCCTGCGCATGACAGAGGACAGGTAGTCTGAAAGGCAGAATGTCCAGCCTCCCTCCAACGTGAAGGCGTGCCACCGGTCCCCATGAAGCCATACCCTAAACATGAGGCCACGCCCCCTGGTTCCGTGACAACACGGAGGAGAAGCTGTCTGTGCGTGAGCTACTGAAAGGGTGGCCATCCCTGTGTCTCTCCAGGCACTGTGCCGGATGGAGAACAGGTAGTTTGAAAGCCAGACTGTCCAGCCTAAAACAAGACCTCTGGCCACCCTAGGGCCAGGCTGATGTTAGGGTGGCCAGACGTCTGGCTTTAGGCTGGACAGTCCAGTTTTCTGGCTCCCGGTTCTCTGTCCGGTGCAGTGTCTGGACAGACACAGGGATGTCCACCCTTTCAGTAACTCACACTCAGACAGCTTCTCCTCTGTGTCTTCATGGAGCCAGGGGGGGGGCGTGGCCTCATGTTTAGGAGTGTGGCTAGCTGCTGTGGAGGTCACAGTTAAAGGGGCGGGCTGCTGTGGATGTTACTGTTAAAGGGGCGGGCTGCTGTGGATGTTACTGTTAAGGGGCGGGCTGCTGTGGAGGTCACTGTTAAAGGGACGGGCTGCTGTACAGGTCACTCTCGATATCTTTTAACGACACATACACACAAACATTAGATGAAATATACCCGGGCGAAGCTGGGTCCTTCTGCTAGTAAGTTATAACAGTGAATCACTGATCGGTCTCCCGTGATCTGTAGCCAGGTCTGAACGTCTTGCATTGATCCGAGGCAGATAGGTGGTTGTTCTAAACTGAAAGTCCATCGTGGTAGGTCAACTTTCGATGGATGTCTGCCTTTGGTCTACATCGGTCATGCTTGTTTGTCATGAAACGTTGCTGATAACCGTTGTGTTGTATGACCGGTGTGTAGTCGCCCTGCACTGTACTTGTACATGTGTTGTATGACCGGTGTGTAGTCGCCGTGCACTGTACTTGTACATGTGTTGTATGACCGGTGTGTAGTCGCCCTGCACTGTACTTGTACATGTGTTGTATGACCGGTGTGTAGTCGCTGTGCACTGTACTTGTACATGTGTTGTATGACCGGTGTGTAGTCGCCGTGCACTGTACTTGTACATGTGTTGTATGACCGGTGTGTAGTCGCCCTGCACTGTACTTGTACATGTGTTGTATGACCGGTGTGTAGTCGCCGTGCACGGTACTTGTACATGTGTTGTATGACTGGTGTGTAGTCACCGTGCACTGTACTTGTACATGTGTTGTATGACCGGTGTGTAGTCGCCCTGCACTGTACTTGTACATGTGTTGTATGACCGGTGTGTAGTCGCCGTGCACGGTACTTGTACATGTGTTGTATGACCGGTGTGTAGTCGCCGTGCACTGTACTTGTACATGTGTTGTATGACCGGTGTGTAGTCGCCATGCACTGTACTTGTACATGTGTTGTATGACCGGTGTGTAGTCGCCGTGCACTGTACTTGCACATGTGTTGTATGACCGGTGTGTCGTCGCCGTGCACTGTACTTGTACATGTGTTGTATGACCGGTGTGTCGTCGCCGTGCACTGTACTTGTACATGTGTTGTATGACCGGTGTGTAGTCGCCGTGCACTGTACTTGTACATGTGTTGTATGACCGGTGTGTAGTCGCCGTGCACTGTACTTGTACATGTGTTGTATGTCCGGTGTGTAGTCGCCCTGCACTGCACTTGTACATGTGTTGTATGACTGGTGTGTAGTCGCCGTGCACTGTACTTGTACATGTGTTGTATGACCGGTGTGTAGTCGCCGTGCACTGTACTTGTACATGTGTTGTATGACCGGTGTGTAGTCGCCGTGCACGGTACTTGTACATGTGTTGTATGACCGGTGTGTAGTCGCCGTGCACTGTACTTGCACATGTGTTGTATGACCGGTGTGTAGTCGCCGTGCACTGTACTTGTACATGTGTTGTATGACCGGTGTGTAGTCGCCGTGCACTGTACTTGTACATGTGTTGTATGACCGGTGTGTAGTCGCCCTGCACTGTACTTGTACATGTGTTGTATGACCGGTGTGTAGTCGCCGTGCACTGTACTTGTACATGTGTTGTATGACCGGTGTGTAGTCGCCCTGCACTGTACTTGTACATGTGTTGTATGACCCGTGTGTCGTCGCCATGCACTGTACTTGTACATGTGTTGTATGACCGGTGTGTAGTCGCCGTGCACTGTACTTGTACATGTGTTGTATGACTGGTGTGTAGTCGCCGTGCACTGTACTTGTACATGTGTTGTATGACCGGTGTGTAGTCGCCGTGCACTGTACTTGTACATGTGTTGTATGACCGGTGTGTAGTCGCCGTGCACTGTACTTGCACATGTGTTGTATGACCGGTGTGTAGTCGCCGTGCACTGTACTTGTACATGTGTTGTATGACTGGTGTGTAGTCGCCGTGCACTGTACTTGTACATGTGTTGTATGACCGGTGTGTAGTCGCCGTGCACTGTACTTGTACATGTGTTGTATGACCGGTGTGTAGTCGCCGTGCACTGTACTTGTACATGTGTTGTATGACCAGTGTGTAGTCGCCCTGCACTGTACTTGTACATGTGTTGTATGACCGGTGTGTAGTCGCCCTGCACTGTACTTGTACATGTGTTGTATGACCCGTGTGTCGTCGCCATGCACTGTACTTGTACATGTGTTGTATGACCGGTGTGTAGTCGCCGTGCACTGTACTTGTACATGTGTTGTATGACTGGTGTGTAGTCGCCGTGCACTGTACTTGTACATGTGTTGTATGACCGGTGTGTAGTCGCCGTGCACTGTACTTGTACATGTGTTGTATGACCGGTGTGTAGTCGCCGTGCACTGTACTTGCACATGTGTTGTATGACCGGTGTGTAGTCGCCGTGCACTGTACTTGTACATGTGTTGTATGACTGGTGTGTAGTCGCCGTGCACTGTACTTGTACATGTGTTGTATGACCGGTGTGTAGTCGCCGTGCACTGTACTTGTACATGTGTTGTATGACCGGTGTGTAGTCGCCGTGCACTGTACTTGTACATGTGTTGTAATGACCGGTGTGTAGTCGCAGTGCACTGTACTTGTACATGTGTTGTATGTCCGGTGTGTAGTCGCCGTGCACTGTACTTGTACATGTGTTGTATGACCGGTGTGTAGTCGCCGTGCACTGTACTTGTACATGTGTTGTATGACCGGTGTGTAGTCGCCGTGCACTGTACTTGTACATGTGTTGTATGACTGGTGTGTAGTCGCCGTGCACTGTACTTGCACATGTGTTGTATGTCCGGTGTGTAGTCGCCGTGCACTGTACTTGTACATGTGTTGTATGACCGGTGTGTAGTCGCTGTGCACTGTACTTGTACATGTGTTGTATGACCGGTGTGTAGTCGCCGTGCACGGTACTTGTACATGTGTTGTATGGACCGGTGTGTAGTCGCCGTGCACTGTACTTGTACATGTGTTGTATGTCCGGTGTGTAGTCGCCGTGCACTGTACTTGTACATGTGTTGTATGACCGGTGTGTAGTCGCTGTGCACTGTACTTGTACATGTGTTGTATGACCGGTGTGTAGTCCGCCGTGCACGGTACTTGTACATGTGTTGTATGACCGGTGTGTAGTCGCCGTGCACTGTACTTGTACATGTGTTGTATGACCGGTGTGTAGTCGCCGTGCACTGTACTTGTACATGTGTTGTATGACCGGTGTGTAGTCGCCCTGCACTGTACTTGTACATGTGTTGTATGACTGGTGTGTAGTCGCTGTGCACTGTACTTGTACATGTGTTGTATGACCGGTGTGTAGTCGCCGTGCACTGTACTTGTACATGTGTTGTATGACCGTTGTGTAGTCGCCGTGCACTGTACTTGTACATGTGTTGTATGACCGGTGTGTAGTCGCCCTGCACTGTACTTGTACATGTGTTGTATGACCGGTGTGTAGTCGCCCTGCACTGTACTTGTACATGTGTTGTATGACTGGTGTGTAGTCGCCGTGCACTGTACTTGCACATGTGTTGTATGTCCGGTGTGTAGTCGCCGTGCACTGTACTTGTACATGTGTTGTATGACCGGTGTGTAGTCGCCCTGCACTGTACTTGTACATGTGTTGTATGACCGGTGTGTAGTCGCCCTGCACTGTACTTGTACATGTGTTGTATGACTGGTGTGTAGTCGCCGTGCACTGTACTTGTACATGTGTTGTATGACCGGTGTGTAGTCGCCGTGCACTGTACTTGTACATGTGTTGTATGACTGGTGTGTAGTCGCCGTGCACTGTACTTGCACATGTGTTGTATGTCCGGTGTGTAGTCGCCGTGCACTGTACTTGTACATGTGTTGTATGACCGGTGTGTAGTCGCCCTGCACTGTACTTGTACATGTGTTGTATGACCGGTGTGTAGTCGCCCTGCACTGTACTTGTACATGTGTTGTATGACCGGTGTGTAGTCGCCCTGCACTGTACTTGTACATGTGTTGTATGACCGGTGTGTAGTCGCCGTGCACTGTACTTGTACATGTGTTGTATGACCGGTGTGTAGTCGCCCTGCACTGTACTTGTACATTGTGTTGTATGACCGGTGTGTAGTCGCCGTGCACTGTACTTGTACATGTGTTGTATGACCGGTGTGTAGTCGCCCTGCACTGTACTTGTACATGTGTTGTATGACTGGTGTGTAGTCGCCGTGCACTGTACTTGTACATGTGTTGTATGACTGGTGTGTAGTCGCCGTGCACTGTACTTGCACATGTGTTGTATGTCCGGTGTGTAGTCGCCGTGCACTGTACTTGCACATGTGTTGTATGTCCGGTGTGTAGTCGCCCTGCACTGCACTTGTACATGTGTTGTATGACTGGTGTGTAGTCGCCGTGCACTGTACTTGCACATGTGTTGTATGTCCGGTGTGTAGTCGCCGTGCACTGTACTTGCACATGTGTTGTATGTCCGGTGTGTAGTCGCCCTGCACTGCACTTGTACATGTGTTGTATGACTGGTGTGTAGTCGCCCTGCACTGCACTTGTACATGTGTTGTATGTCCGGTGTGTAGTCGCCATGCACTGTACTTGCACATGTGTTGTATGTCCGGTGTGTAGTCGCCGTGCACTGTACTTGTACATGTGTTGTATGACTGGTGTGTAGTCGCCCTGCACTGTACTTGTACATGTGTTGTATGACTGGTGTGTAGTCGCCATGCACTGTACTTGCACATGTGTTGTATGTCCGGTGTGTAGTCGCCGTGCACTGTACTTGTACATGTGTTGTATGACCGGTGTGTAGTCGCCCTGCACTGTACTTGTACATGTGTTGTATGACTGGTGTGTAGTCGCCATGCACTGTACTTGCACATGTGTTGTATGTCCGGTGTGTAGTCGCCGTGCACTGTACTTGTACATGTGTTGTATGACCGGTGTGTAGTCGCCGTGCACTGTACTTGCACATGTGTTGTATGTCCGGTGTGTAGTCGCCGTGCACTGCACTTGCACATGTGTTGTATGACCGGTGTGTAGTCGCCGTGCACTGTACTTGCACATGTGTTGTATGACCCGTGTATAACACTGTGTGTGACTTGGTTCTGGAATCTCCGTGTCCTCATGTGCTGGCGGTTGCACAACATTTGATTCTGTAATTCAGTGCAGGCGTGTTCTCTTCTCATGTCACGGATCCTGCGCTGGGATTGTACATGGCACTGCTCATCACCAGTAATATGGGGGTCTGTGCAGGTGACACCCAGTCTGTATGAGAGGTGCATGATTGGAGTAGTAGTGCCCGTCATGCTGGTGAGGTGTGCTGTCAGACACCAGCAGAGTCTGTGGATACTGGGAGCACTGGGGATGTCGTCAGTGCATGTGGAGTCCAGAAGGGGAGAAATCTGTCAGAATGGAGTTTTCTATTTTCTGCCGGTAAGCAGAGATCTTGGTGAGGATTTTTTTACATTCAGAGGCCAATAATATTGGGTAGTTTGCACGCTGGCCTGACGACTCTCGTCTTGCCTGATACACTGTAACGAACTGCGCTCTTCACATTTAGGAATGATGTGTGTAATCAGTGGGTACAGGCAGTATAGTGAGACACCCCGCAGCTCTGTCCTTCGCACCTATGTCCTATTGTAACTCTCATTCTTCTGTGACTCTGGGGTGACGTTTGGAGGCATAGCCCTAATCTCTGAACTCCCGACAGCTAATGAACACTCACTCTTATCAGTTTCTAATGAATGTTTATGAACTGTCAGGAGTTCAGAGATATGGGCTATGCATCCAGCCGTCAGAGCAGCACCCTGGAGTCACAGAAGAGTGAGAGTGGCATAGCCCTCATCTCTGAACTCCTGACAGCTCATATACACTCACTGAAGCTGTATTATCAGTTTCTAATCAGTGTATATGAGCTGACAGGAGTTCAGAGAGAAGGGCTATACATCCAGCCATCAGAGCAGCACCACGGAGTCACAGAAGAGCGGGAGTGGGATAGCCCTCATCTCTGAACTCCTGACAGCTCATAAACACTGACAGAAGCCGTATTCTTATCAGTTTCTAATCAGAGTATATGAGCTGACAGGAGTTCAGAGAGAAGGCCTATACATCCAGCCATCAGAGCAGCACCCTGACCACTCCGTGTAAACCTGAGATACCCTGCAGATACGCTGAACAGTAACCCCGAAGCACAAAAACTGCTGGACATTTGTAATGAAGACCAATTGAAAAATAATTTTTGGCTCAAAATGAGTAAAATTCAGTCATGAAATAATTGCCCCGAGGGTGTTCAGAGCCTTTAAATTGGCGCTGTACTTTTATTACACTTTTGATATGTTATGGGGACATATGAAAGGTTTGTATCAGTGGAGGTCTGAGCGCTGAGACCCCCACAGATCAGGTAAGACGAGGGGCGAGAAGCCTGTTCTTTCTAGGGTTGCATCGGGTATCGAATTCTCGATAATCAATACTTTTGTCCCGGTATCAATACGATACCTGGATTTGCGTGTTACCGATACTAGGCTGTGCTACTGCGCTCAGCGCGCTCCATGTTCCCTCAGCAGCACAGGGGAGAAGAAGCAGTCTGTCCCTCCCCCCTGTGCTGCCACCAATGGGAGGAGGGGGGCGGAGAAGGGGAGGGGCTGTGGCCACTGCTCCACTAATGAACATTACTGTCATTTAATACAAGTACAGAAGGCGGGTGCCGGCAGCAGAATCACATAGCCGTTACCCGACCTGTATGACAGGGAGCTGTGATACACTGCATGTTAACCCCTCAGGTGTGATTCTGCCACCGGCACCCGCTCCTGTACTTGTATTAAATGATAGTAGTGTTCATAGGTGGCGCAGTGTGATTCGCCATGTTTTAGTCACCTTGTCCCCCCCCCCCAAAAAAAAAAAAAGTATAGGACTGTTTTATTATGGGCTGGACGTTTTGCGGAATGCACGCAGATTTTTTTTTTTTTTTAATTTTTTTCTCCTGGTATCTACAGTAGTATCGCAATACTTTTTTATGGTATCGAAACCGAATCAAAATTTTGGTATCGTGACAACCCTATTTTTTTCCTCGCTGCACGAGACAGACTCGATAGAAAGTCTATGAGAGAGCACCAAGCACGCTCTCCTCTCCCCTCGTCTCCCCGCGCTCAGACCCCCACCGATATATACTTATGATGTGTCCCTATAACACACATAAAAGTTTCTGAAAGTCCAGTGCCGCGTTAATGGTGGGGGGCCCTATACCTCCAATATGTGTCTCAGCCTCCAGGCCTCTTGTAGGGGGGGATTCTGGGGTCCACTGAGGTGTGTGTTGTCTCCAGGATGAGATGTGCTCTGTCTGCCAGCAGGTGGCGCCCTTGTGACGCGTTATAACCACTCGGTGTTATCCTGTGCTTGCTCCTGCCGTAGACGATAGCGTTATTATGGAGGGTCTGGTATGTGTTCAGCCGTCTCCAGTCACACCCAAAGCTGCAGTCAGAGTTCTGTGCATTGTAGGAAGTAAACAGGTGAAGTAGTTGAGCACCTATCTGATGGTGACCGGTCTGTCTCTGAGCCTGACCAGTAACGTTTGAGAGGTGCTCTGGATGTGAATAGAGGATGTGGACTCTTCTCATGTGGTCTCCTCCTTGTAGGTCTGTATACGATGGAGAGGAGCACAGCCACTTTATGGAGAAGCTGGAGGCGCGGATCCGAAACCACGACCGGGAGATTGAGAAGATGTGCAACTTCCACTACCAGGGGTTTGTAGACTCCATCACCGAGCTGCTGAAAGTGCGGGGGGAGGCAGAGAAACTGAAGGTAAGACCCCCATCCATAGCACCCTGGTGATGACCCTGTACCTGTACGGTCAGGCGATAGGTCATGTGATTGCCAGGGAACCCAGGTCGACCAATGTAACCGGAAGCCCAGATTCCTGCTTGCTTCTTGATACCAGAGAGCAATGCATTGTGGGAGCAGTGAGGTCACATGCCTGACGGTAGAGAATATGAAATCAAGGCTAAAACAGTGACCCCAAGACCCGTCAGATCAGGCCGGGGAGGTTCAGTGGATTTACAGTCTTAACACTGAGATTTTGTTAAAAGTTGATTTTCCCTTTAAGTCCCCTACAAACCCTGGGGTAGGCGATCAGTGTGTGACTGCTGGGCCCCTCAGGTTGTACATTATATGATGTGTTCTTTTGGTTTCAGAACCAGGTGATGGACACCAATAGGAGGCTGCAACTGGACGGAGCAGAGGTAATCCTCCATATGGAACTGATCTAAGGATTGTAGAGTCATACAGGACTTCTGGATGTTCCTTAAGGTGCCCAAGGGGAGGGATGATATCAGTGGGACTGACGGGAAGAGCAGAGCGGTGACTGGTGATATCAGAGGTAATGACAGGAAGAGCAGAGTGATGACTGGTGGTATCAGAGGTAATGACAGGAGGAGCAGAGTGATGACTGGTGATATCAGAGGTAATGACAGGAGGAGCAGAGCGGTGACTGGTGATATCAGAGGTAATGATGATGACTGGTGATAATCAGAGGTAATGACAGGAAGGAGGAGCAGAGCGGTGACTGGTGATATCAGAGTAATGACGGGAGAGCAGAGCAGAGGTGACTGGTGATATCAGAGGTAATGACAGGAAGCGCAGAGGATGACTGGTGATATCAGAGGTAATGATCAGGAAGAGCAGAGCGGAGATGACTGGTGATGGTATCAGAGAATGACAGGAAGGTGACAGAGTGATGACTGGTGATATCAGAGGTAATGACAGGAAGAGCAGAGCGGTGACTGGTGATATCAGAGGTAATGACAGGAAGAGCAGAGGTGACTGGTGATATCAGAGGTAAATGACAGGAAGAGCAGAGTATGACTGTGTGATCAGAGGTAATGACAGGAAGAGCAGAGTGATGACTGGTGATATCAGAGTAATGACAGTGAAGAGCAGAGTGGTGATGGTGTATCAGAGGTAATGACAGGAAGAGCAGAGCAGTGACTGGTGATATCAGAGGAGCAGAGCTGTGACTGGTGATATCAGAGGTAATGAGGAGAGCAGAGCGGTGACTGGTGGATCAGAGATAATGACAGGAGGAGCAGAGCGGTGACTGGTGATATCAGAGGTAATGACAGGGAAGAGTAAGCAGAGCATGACTGGTGATCAGAGGATGACAAGGAGAGCAGAGCGGTGACTGGTGATATCAGAGGTAATGACAGGAGAGAGACAGAGCGGTGACTGGTGAGGATCAGAGGTGAATGAGAGTGACAGGAGGAGCAGAGCGGTGACTGGTGATATCAGAGGAACTGGTGACAGAGTAATGACAAGAGCAGAGCGGTGACTGGTGGGATCAGAGGTAATGACAGGAGAGCAGAGAGCGGTGACTGGTGATAATCAGAGGTAATGACAGGAAGAGCAGAGTGATGACTGGTGGGATCAGAGGTAATGACAGGAAGAGCAGAGTGTGATGGGATCAGAGGTAATGAAGCAGGAGGATGCAGAGAGCGGTGACTGGTGATCAGAGGTAATGACAGGAGAGCAGAGCGGTGACTGGTGATATCAGAGGTAATGACAGGGAAGAGCAGAGCGGTGACTGGTGATATCAGAGGTAATGACAGGAAGAGCAGAGCGGTGACTGGTGTGATATCAGAGGTAATGACAGGAAGAGCAGAGAGCAGAGTGTGACTGGGTGGTAATCAGAGGTAATGAGCAGGAGGAGCAGAGCAGAGTGATGACTGGTGGGATCAGAGGTAATGACAGGAAGAGCAGAGCGGTGACTGGTGATATCAGAGGTAATGACAGGAAGAGCAGAGGTTGACTGGTGATATCAGAGAGGTAATGACAGGAAGAGCAGAGTGTGACTGGTGATATCAGAGGTAATGACAGGAAGAGCAGAGCGGTGACTGGTGATATCAGAGGTAATGACAGGAAGAGCCAGAGCGGTGACTGGTGATTATCAGAGGTAATGACAGGAAGAGCAGAGCGGTGACTGGTGGTATCAGAGGTAATGAGACAGGAAGAGCAGAGCGGTGACTGGGTCAGAGGTATCAGAGGTAATGACAGAAGAGCAGAGCGGTGACTGGTGGGAATCAGAGGTAATGACAGGAAGAAGCAGGATGACTGGGTGGATCAGAGGTAATGACAGGAAGAGCAGAGTGATGACTTGGTGGATCAGAGGTAATGACAGGAAGAGCAGGAGCGGTGACTGGTGATATCAGAGGTAATGACAGGAGGAGCAGAGCGGTGACTGGTGATATCAGAGGTAATGACAGGAAGAGCAGAGCGGTGACTGGTGATATCAGAGGTAATGACAGGAAGAGCAGAGCGGTGACTGGTGATATCAGAGGTAATAATGACAGAGTGATGAGGAGGATGCAAGAGTGATGACTGGTGATATCAGAGGTAATGACAGGAAGAGCAGAGCGGTGACTGGTGGGATCAGAGTAATGACAGGAAGAGAGACGGGTGACTGGGTGATATCAGAGGTAATGACAGGAAGAGCAGAGGGTGACTGGTGATATCAGAGGTAATGACAGGAAGAGCAGAGCGGTGACTGGTGGGATCAGAGGTAATGACAGGAAGAGCAGAGAGGATGACTGGTTGGGATCAGAGGTAATGACAGGAAGAGCAGAGTGATGACTGGTGGATCAGATGGTAATGACAGGAAGAGCAGAGTGATGACTGGTGGGATCAGAGGTAATGACAGGAAGAGCAGAGCGGTGACTGGTGATATCAGAGGTAATGACAGGAAAGAGCAGAGCGGTGACTGGTGATATCAGAGGTAATGACAGGAAGAGCAGAGCGGTGACTGGTGATATCAGAGGTAATGACAGGAGAGCGGTGACTGGTGATATCAGAGGTAATGACAGGAAGAGCCAGAGCGGTGACTGGTGATATCAGAGGTAATGACAGGAAGAGGCAGAGCGGTGACTGGTGATATCAGAGGTAATGACAGGAAGAGCAGAGCGGTGACTGGTGATATCAGAGGTAATGACAGCAAAGAGCAGAGTGATGACTGGTGGGATCAGAGATAATGACAGGAGAGAGTGATGACTGGTGGAATCAGAGGTAATGACAGGAAGAGCAGAGCGGTGACTGGTGATATCAGAGGTAATGACAGGAAGAGCAGAGCGGTGACTGGTGGTATCAGAGGTAATGACAGGAAGAGCAGAGTGATGACTGGTGATATCAGAGTAATGACAGGAGGAGAAGAGTGATGACTGGTGAATCAGAGGTAATGACAGGAAGAGCAGAGTGGTGACTGGTGATATCAGAAGTAATGACAGAGAGCAGAGCGGTGACTGGCAGAGGGTAATGACAGGAAGAGCAGAGTATGACTGGTGGGATATCAGAGGTAATGACAGGAAGAGCAGAGCGGTGACTGGTGGGATCAGAGGTAATGACAGGAAGAGCAGAGTGATGACTGGTGATTTCAGAGGTAATGACAGGAAGAGCAGAGGTGACTGGTGATATCAGAGGTAATGAAGGCAGAGCAGAGTGATGACTGGTGGATCAGAGGTAATGACAGAAAGAGCAGAGTGGTGACTGGTGGGATCCAGAGGTAATGACAGAAAGAGCAGAGGGTGACTGGTGATCAGAGTAATGACAGGGAGCAGAGCGTGACTGGTGATAGAGGTAATGACAGGAAGAGCAGAGCGGTGACTGGTGATATCAGAGGTAATGACAGGAAGAGCAGAGGATGACTGGTGGGATCAGAGGTAATGACAGGAAGAGCAGAGCGGTGATGGTGGTATCAGGAGGTAATGACAGGAAGAGCAGAGCGGTGACTGTGTGGATCAGAGGTAATGACAGGAAGAGCAGAGTGATAACTGGTGGGATCAGAGTAATGTCAGGAAGAGCAGAGTGATGACTGGTGGGATCAGAGGTAATGACAGGAAGAGCAGGGTGACTGGTTATCAGGTAATGACAGGAGAGCAGAAAGTGATGACTGGTGGGATCAGAGGTAATGACAGGAAGAGCAGAGTGATGACTGGTGATATCAGAGGTAATGACAGGAAGAGCAGAGCGGTGACTGGTGGGATCAGAGGGTAATGACAGAAAGAGCAGAGCGGTGACTGGTGGGATCAGAGGTAATGACAGGAAGAGCAGAGCGGTGACTGGTGGTATCAGAGTAATGACAGGAAGAGCAGAGCGGGTGACTGGTGATATCAGAGGTAATGACAGGAAGAGCAGAAGCGGTGACTGGTGATATCAGAGGTAATGACAGGAAGAGCAGGAGCGGTGACTGGTGATATCAGAGGTAATGACAGGAAGAGCAGAGTGATGACTGGTGATATCAGAGGTAATGACAGGGAAGAGCAGAGCGGTGACTGGTGGGATCAGAGGTAATGACAGGAAGAGCAGAGCGGTGACTGGTGATATCAGAGGTAATGACAGGAGGAGCAGAGCGGTGACTGGTGATATCGGCAAGAGCAAGCGGTGACTGTGATACAGAGGTAATGACAGGAAGAGCAGAGCGGTGACTGGTGATATCAGAGGTAATGACAGGAAGAGCAGAGCAGTGACTGGTGATATCAGAGGTAATGACAGGAGGAGCAGAGTGATGACTGGTGGGATCAGAGGTAATGACAGGAAGAGCAGAGTGATGACTGGTGGTATCAGAGGTAATGACAGGAAGAGCAGAGCGCGTGACTGGTGATATCAGAGGTAATGACAGGAGGAGCAGAGTGATGACTGGTGGGATCCGAGGTAATGACAGAAAGAGCAGAGCGGTGACTGGTGATATCAGAGGTAATGACAGGAAGAACAGAGCGGTGACTGGTGGGATCAGAGGTAATGACAGGAAGAGCAGAGTGATGACTGGTGATATCAGAGGTAATGACAGGAGGAGCAGAGTGATGACTGGTGATATCAGAGGTAATGACAGGAAGAGCAGAGCGGTGACTGGTGATATCAGAGGTAATGACAGGAGGAGCAGAGTGATGACTGGTGATATCAGAGGTAATGACAGGAAGAGCAGAGTGATGACTGGTGGGATCAGAGGTAATGACAGAAAGAGCAGAGTGGTGACTGGTGGGATCAGAGGTAATGACAGAAAGAGCAGAGCGGTGACTGGTGGGATCAGAGGTAATGACAGAAAGAGCAGAGCGGTGACTGGTGGATCAGAGGTAATGACAGGAAGAGCAGAGCGGTGACTGGTGATATCAGAGGTAATGACAGGAAGAGCAGAGTGATGACTGGTGGGATCAGAGGTAATGACAGGAAGAGCAGAGCGGTGACTGGTGGTATCAGAGGTAATGACAGGAAGAGCAGAGCGGTGACTGGTGGGATCAGAGGTAATGACAGGAAGAGCAGAGTGATAACTGGTGGGATCAGAGGTAATGTCAGGAAGAGCAGAGTGATGACTGGTGGGATCAGAGGTAATGACAGGAAGAGCAGAGCGGTGACTGGTGGTATCAGAGGTAATGACAGGAAGAGCAGAGTGATGACTGGTGGGATCAGAGGTAATGACAGGAAGAGCAGAGTGATGACTGGTGATATCAGAGGTAATGACAGGAAGAGCAGAGCGGTGACTGGTGGGATCAGAGGTAATGACAGAAAGAGCAGAGCGGTGACTGGTGGGATCAGAGGTAATGACAGGAAGAGCAGAGCGGTGACTGGTGGTATCAGAGGTAATGACAGGAAGAGCAGAGCGGTGACTGGTGATATCAGAGGTAATGACAGGAAGAGCAGAGCGGTGACTGGTGATATCAGAGGTAATGACAGGAAGAGCAGAGCGGTGACTGGTGATATCAGAGGTAATGACAGGAAGAGCAGAGCGGTGACTGGTGATATCAGAGGTAATGACAGGAAGAGCAGAGTGATGACTGGTGATATCAGAGGTAATGACAGGAAGAGCAGAGCGGTGACTGGTGGGATCAGAGGTAATGACAGGAAGAGCAGAGCGGTGACTGGTGATATCAGAGGTAATGACAGGAGGAGCAGAGCGGTGACTGGTGATATCAGAGGTAATGACAGGAAGAGCAGAGCGGTGACTGGTGATATCAGAGGTAATGACAGGAAGAGCAGAGCGGTGACTGGTGATATCAGAGGTAATGACAGGAAGAGCAGAGCAGTGACTGGTGATATCAGAGGTAATGACAGGAGGAGCAGAGTGATGACTGGTGGATCAGAGGTAATGACAGGAAGAGCAGAGTGATGACTGGTGGTATCAGAGGTAATGACAGGAAGAGCAGAGCGGTGACTGGTGATATCAGAGGTAATGACAGGAGGAGCAGAGTGATGACTGGTGGGATCGAGGGTAATGACAGAAAGAGCAGAGCGGTGACTGGTGATATCAGAGGTAATGACAGGAAGAGCAGAGCGGTGACTGGTGGGATCAGAGGTAATGACAGGAAGAGCAGAGTGATGACTGGTGATATCAGAGGTAATGACAGGAGGAGCAGAGTGATGACTGGTGATATCAGAGGTAATGACAGGAAGAGCAGAGTGATGACTGGTGATATCAGAGGTAATGACAGGAGGAGCAGAGTGATGACTGGTGATATCAGAGGTAATGACAGGAGGAGCAGAGTGATGACTGGTGATATCAGAGGTAATGACAGGAAGAGCAGAGCGGTGACTGGTTGTGTCAGAGGTAATGACAGGAGGAGCAGAGGGATGACTGGTGGTGTCAGAGGTAATGACAGGAAGAGCAGAGTGATGGGAGTAGTGCTCTGTCCGTGTATGTGTACTGTGTGTGTATATATATATATACTGGTGCGTACATCATGTAGATATTACACTGACCAATGTTCTTCTCTGTCCTCAGTTGTTATCCACCATGAGGGATCTGCAGCAGTGCCGCATCCAGCAGAGGAACATCACTGCCACCGTGGAGAAGCTCAGCCTGTGCCTGCCAGGTCATACCCGCACAGTACGGGAGGGTGACCTCAGGGTGTATTCACACGGGCAGGTTGTGATGGATGTCTGGTGTCTATCCCAGGAGGCCATTAACCTGAGGGGATCGGGGCCCGTGTGAATACTGCCATACGCGGTGCCGATGGTTCTGACTCTTGTTTTCTCTCTCTAGTGCTGGAGATGTACAGCAAATTACAGGAGCAAATGAAAGCTAAAAGGTGAGTAATGGCCGCCGCGTCCTCGGAGTGAATCGTACAGCCCCTCCTGTTCACGTGTCCACACTGCTGCGAAAAATGAAGTTTTAATATATGCAAATTAGCCTCTAGGAGCCAAAAGGGCGTTACCATTACACCTAGAGGCTCTGCTCTCTATGCAACTGCCACACCCTCTCCACTTTCACAGGACCAGTCATCACTTGTGGCCAAGTGGAGAGGGTGCGGCAGTTGCAGAAAGAGCAGAGCCTCTAGGTGTAATGGTAACGCCCCCGTGGCTCCTAAAGGCTCATTTGCATATAATAAATCATCATATTTCTCTGCATTGGGGGAACATATGAACATGGGACCAACACAGATGTCTTCAGCTGCCAAGTGTACATGTAACAGGTCAGCCGGGGTCATAGGTACAAATCAGAATCCGGGGAGGCAGAATACTGGTGTGCTGACATCAGGATGGAGAATGTCACATGACATTTAAAGGGGTGTTCCTGTCTTCAGGATGGGTCATCAATGTCAGATGTGGGCACGGGGTTCATCTCGCAGCTCACTGAGCGCAGCGCCATCCATTGTATAGTGGCTGTGCTTGGTATTGCAGCCCAGTCTCATTCACTTCAATGGCACCTAGCTGTGACCGTTGAGTGTGATGTGGTTGGCCTAGGACAAGGCTGCAGCAGTCATAGCTAATCCAGGGTCAGACCCCACCCATCAGGTACTGACTGCCTGCCCTGAGGGGAAGTCCTCAGTATTAAACACTCCTGAATAGCACAGAGTGGCTTACGTAAAGCAGTGACTTCCTGTCACCTCTAGAGGCAGCGCAATGTGGTCATGTGATGGTGGCCCCTCCTCTTCCTCTGCGCTCACCGCCCATTAAGGATCCTCCCAGGTCACACAGCGGTCGCTCAGACCACACCTCCCGTGCCCATTATGGTACGCCCCGATCCTGTCTGCCAGAGCTCATGTACACACTGACGCTCCCATACAACACACCTAAACCTCCACCCCGCCAAATAGACCTCACTGCGGCAGCTCCTCACCTTTATCTACATCTCTGCTTGCTGTCAATGGTTTGCTACAATGTATCAGTGCAGGTGAGATTTCAGTCATTCACTGACTGTAAGCAGAGGTAGGCAGTACCCTCAACAGAATGTATCGCTGTGAATGCTCTGACGCCTCCCCTCCCTCGTAGACATTACCCTGCACTGAAGACCCTGGAGCAAATGGAGCACACTTACCTGCCCCAGGTCAGTCACTACCGCTTCTGTCAGACCATGGTGGACAACATCCCCAAACTACGGGAGGAGATCAAAGACGTCTCCATGTCAGATCTGAAGGACTTCCTGGAGAGCATCCGCAAGCACTCTGAGAGGATCGGGGAGTTCGCCATGAAGCAGGTAAGATCTCCACCGGGCACTAGGACTACAACTCCACATCTGCTGGGGGTTGTAGTTCACCACGTTACATGTCCTCTGTCCTGGGTGGAGGAGACCCTGCCGCTTCAGGAGGGATGCAGATGAAAGTAGGACTTGATGGGAAGTTGTCCTTCGTGTGCTGGTGCTGTCCCGCGAAGGCAGAGTAACAAGTCCTTCGGGCCGCGTCATGGTTGTGGTCTGGATCAGGACCATCTTTCCAGGTCAGGGTGTGTTG
This sequence comes from Rhinella marina, assembly GCA_900303285.1. Taxonomy (NCBI): domain Eukaryota; kingdom Metazoa; phylum Chordata; class Amphibia; order Anura; family Bufonidae; genus Rhinella; species Rhinella marina. The sequence goes on along the minus strand of ONZH01014159.1, from coordinate 194,242 downwards.
TGGTGTTCCTCATGGACCTTGTTGACCTCATGGCTGATATTTGAGGACCTCCTTTTCTCCTCCGACCACCCAGCTCCTCGTCCAGACCATGTCTCAGAGGACACGCCCCTCACTTGGCAGCACTGTGCGTTGACGTTACTGACGGTTCAGCCAGAGTTGAAAGATCAGCGGCGAGGGAAAGTGGCGGCGGCGGCGGATGGCATGCCTTCTCCACGTCGGCGCGGCCTCCCCCGTGGGGCATCGCTCCACGGTTTCTCAGCATGTGTTAAACTTTATGTGATACTGATTAGGACCCGGAGCTTCGGGGTGACTTGGCAGCGGCCGACTCCGAGAGTAGAGATGCCAGAACTACTAAACGATGCCAGACGTATGGGGAGGAAGGTGCGCGCCTCTCATCGGCCCGCTCGGGGGAAGCGTCTTGTGTTGTAGCCGCCATATGGAAGCAATAGCCGGGTGTAAGTCACCGATCCTGGCAGCAGCTGGAGGAAAGTGCGAGATGCTGAGGACGATGAGTGATGAGTCCCGGCTTCTCCTGTAGACAATATAGGTGGATCTGGTGGCTTGTCCGTGGTCTGAATCTACCATAGACACCCCCCTCGTAAGCTTGTAATTGGTTTGGTCCATTTTTCTCCAGAATCCTTGAGTCATAACTTTCTTGATAACTGTAGAGCACAGTGATGGTGGCTTTACTCCGCCGCCACCTGGCATTGAGCTGCTATGTAGACTTTACAGCTCTGCTTGACCATCAGTGGACAGGTAGATGACAAAAACTGAAGGACGGTCCTGGAAAGTGTTGACCTAACATCATTGATTTTTTCCGAAACCTCCTGATTATTTTCCTTGCTCTTGAAGGAATATTTTTGAGAAGGTTTTGTGTTCATGAATGGTCCTGTGACGAGGACCCATGATTTTTATGGGATGTGTAAGGTAAGGTTTGGGGTCATTTGTCCATTCACTTCCTAGTATTAGTAGCCAATCAACGCCAAGCCCCAGGGACCAAGGTGTCCTACATGTTATCTAGCCGGCTGTTATTGGTTAGAGGTTTAGACCGCCCTAATTCGGTGGGAGAGTCTCCCCTTACCTTCACTTGCTAGTAGAGGATGCGTCCCCTCCCATTCATAGCAGTGAGTAGACCATCACTATCCATGGCCGATCTGGACCCTTTATATTGTGTGTAAATGAGCTCTCCTCCAGAGGGAAGAAAAAAAAGTTCTCTCTAGCGCCACCTGTAGGCGGCTGTCCTGTCTGACAGTCAGAGTCAATTTCCCACCAGGCAGAGCATTAACTAGGGATTTTGCTCCTCAGAGCAGGGACTTGCTGAGAATCCTTTGATTGTAGCCCTGAAGGGTTCTATACTGTCAAGCTGTCTACAGATGGGTGTCTCTTCCCTTTGGAGGAGTCTCTGTAATAGCTGTTGAATTACGAGGTAGCTACCTCTAGGTGGCGCAATAGAGGCTGTGTTCATCCTTCTGGAGAAGAGCTAATTTGCATATTTTTTTCCCATGTAGCATTGCTGCGAGATCTCATACCCGGTGGGACTCTACAATGAGAGCCACTACCTCCGATATCTACGTGGTTAAGAGGAAGGACGGTATCTGCTATAGATTGCTCCATAGAGACAGTGTTCATTCTTCTGGAGGAGAGCTTATTTACATACTTTTCCCATGGTGCATTGCTGTGAGACTCCATACTTGGTGGGTCTCCTCAATGACAGCCGCTACCCTTCAGGTCTACATGGTAAAGGGGAAGGATGGAAGTTGCTCTAGATTGCGCTAGAGAGGCAGTATTCATCCTTCTGGAGGAGAGCTCATTTGCATACTTTTCCCATGGTGCATTGCTGTGAGACTCCATACCTCGTGGGTCTCTTCATTGAGAGCCACTACCCTTCAGATCTACATGGTTAAGAGAGAGGGTGGTAGGTGCTCCAGATTGCACTATAAGAGGTAGTGTTTGTCCTTCTGGAGGAGAGCTCATTTACATACTTTTCCCATGAAGCATTGCTCTGAGACTCCATACCCGATGGGTCTCTTCAGTGATAGCCACTAGCTTTTGATAGCTACATGTTTAGGAGGAAGAACGCTAGCTACTCTAGGTGGAACTATAGAGGTAGTGCTCATCCTTCTGGAGGAGAGCTCGTTTGCCTACTATTTTCCCATGGTGCATTGCTCTGAGACTCCATACCTGGTGGGTCTCTTCAGTGAGAGCCACTACCATTGAGAGCTATGTGGTTAAGAGGAAAGCCGGTATGTGCTCTAGATTGCTGTAAAGTGGCCATGTTCATCCTTCTGGAGGAGAGCTCATTTGCATACCCTCCCCCCATGGAGCATTGCTGTGAGACTCTGTAACTTGTTTGTCTCTACAATGAGAACCACCACCCCTGAGATCTACATTGTTAAGAGGGAGGATGGAAGCTGCTCCATATTGCACTATATAGGCTATGTTCTTCTTTCTGGAGGAGAGCTCATTTACATACTTTCTCCCATGAAGCATTGCTCTGAGACCCCATACCCAGTGGGTCTTTTCAGTGATAGCCACCACCCTTGAGAGCTACATGCTTAGGAGGAAGGACGGTATCTGCTCTAGGTGGCACTATAGAGGCAATGTTCTTTCTTCTGGAGGAGAGCTCATTTACATACTTTCTCCCATGAAGCATTGCTCCGAGACTCCATTCCTTTCTGAGTCTCTTCCATGAGAGCCACTACCCCCGAGATCTATGTGATTGAGAGGGAAGATGGAAGCTGTTCCAGATTGCACTATAGAGGCAATGTTCTTCCTTCTGGAGGAGAGCTCATTTACATACTTTCTCCCATGAAGCATTGCTCTGAGACCCCATACCTCGTGGGTCTCTTCACTGATAGCCCCCACCCTTGAGGGTTACATCCTTAGAATGAAGGACTGTAGCCGCTCTAGGTGGCACTATAGAGACAGTATTCATCTTTCTGGAGGAGAGCTCATTTACATGCTTTTTCCCATGGTGCATTGCTGTTAGACCCCATACCTCGTGGGTCTCTTAAATGAGAGCCAGTGCGGGGGACGATGCCGCCCGTGTATTTGGCGCTGTATCGGGGTTTCCATTTGCACGGCAGCTGTTGGGAGATGGATTTCATTAATATGTAGACGATCTCCTGACATGCAAATCACAGGCAATTAAGAGACTTCAGAAGCCCAGCATGGCAGCCACATGGCGGAGGAGCGCGGCAGGTCATGTGTAGTGCAGTCCTGGTGTGGTCCCCATACACACAGCTACAGATGTGCAGAAAACCGCCACATCCTGCCCCCGGCACGCTGCTATGTGCGAGAGCCTGTCCTCACATCCAGCTACTATACACGGGCGTTCTCCTCCTGCTGCTTCTACACTATAGAAGATTTACTGACCACGTGATGTCAGAGCAGAAGTATTCATACCCCCATCATGCTGACAAGCCACAGTCATCCCTAGAACAGACTACTCACATGTCTGTACACCTGTATGGGAAGGATAGTGAGTGCAGCTCTGGAGTATAATACAGGATGTAACTCAGGATAAGTAATGTATGTACACAGTGACTGCACCAGCAGAATAGTGAGTACAGCTCTGGAGTATAATACAGGATGTAACTCAGGATAAGTAATGTATGTACACAGTGACTGCACCAGCAAAATAGTGAGTGCAGCTCTGGAGTATAATACAGGATGTAACTCAGGATCAGTACAGGATAAGTAATGTATGTACACAGTGACTGCACCAGCAAAATAGTGAGTGCAGCTCTGGAGTATAATACAGGATGTAACTCAGGATCAGTACAGGATAAGTAATGTATGTACACAGTGACTGCACCAGCAGAATAGTGAGTGCAGCTCTGGAGTATAATACAGGATGTAACTCAGGATCAGTACAGGATAAGTAATGTATGTACACAGTGACTGCACCAGCAGAATAGTGAGTGCAGCTCTGGAGTATAATACAGGATGTAACTCAGGATCAGTACAGGATAAGTAATGTATGTACACAGTGACTGCACCAGCAGAATAGTGAGTGCAGCTCTGGAGTATAATACAGGATGTAACTCAGGATCAGTACAGGATAAGTAATGTATGTACACAGTGACTGCACCAGCAGAATAGTGAGTGCAGCTCTGGAGTATAATACAGGATGTAACTCAGGATCAGTACAGGATAAGTAATGTAATGGATGTACACAGTGACTGCACCAGCAGAGTAGTGAGTGCAGCTCTGGAGTATAATACAGAATGTAACTGAGGATCAGTACAGGATAAGTAATGTATGTACACCGTGACTGCACCAGCAGAATAGTGAGTGCAGCTCTGGAGTATAATACAGGATGTAACTCAGGATCGGTACAGGATAAGTAATGTATGTACACAGTGACTGCACCAGCAGAATAATGAGTGCAGCTCTGGAGTATAATACAGGATGTAACTGAGGATCAGTACAGGATAAGTAATGTATGTACACAGTGACTGCACCAGCAGAATAGTGAGTGCAGCTCTGGAGTATATACCGGATGTAACTCAGGATCAGTACAGGATAAGTAATGTATGTACACAGTGACTGCACCAGCAGAATAGTGAGTGCAGCTCTGGAGTATTATACCGGATGTAACTCAGGATCAGTACAGGATAAGTAATGTATGTACACAGTGACTGCACCAGCAGAATAGTGAGTGCAGCTCTGGAGTATAATACAGGATGTAACTCAGGATCAGTACAGGATAAGTAATGTATGTACACAGTGACTGCACCAGCAGAATAGTGAGTGCAGCTCTGGAGTATAATACATGATGTAACTCAGGATCAGTACAGGATAAGTAATGTATGTACACAGTGACTCCACCAGCAGAATAGTGAGTGCAGCTCTGGAGTATAATACAGGATGTAACTCGGGATCACTACAGGATAAGTAATGTATGTACACAGTGACTGCACCAGCAGAGTAGTGAGTTCAGCTCTGGAGTATAATACAGGATGTAACTCAGGATCAGTACAGGATAAGTAATGTATGTATACAGTGACTGCACCAGCAGAATAGTGAGTGCAGCTCTGGAGTATAATACAGGATGTAACTCAGGATCAGTACAGGATAAGTAATGTAATGGATGTACACAGTGACTGCACCAGCAGAGTAGTGAGTGCAGCTCTGGAGTATAATACAGAATGTAACTGAGGATCAGTACAGGATAAGTAATGTATGTACACAGTGACTGCACCAGCAGAATAGTGAGTGCAGCTCTGGAGTATAATACAGGATGTAACTCAGGATCAGTACAGGATAAGTAATGTATGTACACAGTGACTGCACCAGCAGAATAGTGAGTGCAGCTCTGGAGTATAATACAGGATGTAACTCAGGATCAGTACAGGATAAGTAATGTATGTACACAGTGACTCCACCAGCAGAATAGTGAGTGCAGCTCTGGAGTATAATACAGGATGTAACTCAGGATCAGTACAGGATAAGTAATGTATGTACACAGTGACTCCACCAGCAGAATAGTGAGTGCAGCTCTGGAGTATAATACAGGATGTAACTCAGGATCAGTACAGGATAAGTAATGTATGTACACAGTGACTGCACCAGCAGAATAGTGAGTGCAGCTCTGGAGTATAATACAGGGTGTAACTCAGGATAAGTAATGTATGTACACAGTGACTCCACCAGCAGAATAGTGAGTGCAGCTCTGGAGTATAATACAGGATGTAACTCGGGATCAGTACAGGATAAGTAATGTATGTACACAGTGACTGCACCAGCAGAATAGTGAGTGCAGCTCTGGAGTATAATACAGGATGTAACTCAGGATCAGTACAGGATAAGTAATGTAATGGATGTACACAGTGACTGCACCAGCAGAGTAGTGAGTGCAGCTCTGGAGTATAATACAGAATGTAACTGAGGATCAGTACAGGATAAGTAATGTATGTACACAGTGACTGCACCAGCAGAATAGTGAGTGCAGCTCTGGAGTATAATACAGGATGTAACTCAGGATCAGTACAGGATAAGTAATGTATGTACACAGTGACTGCACCAGCAGAATAGTGAGTGCAGCTCTGGAGTATAATACAGGATGTAACTCAGGATCAGTACAGGATAAGTAATGTATGTACACAGTGACTGCACCAGCAGAATAGTGAGTGCAGCTCTGGAGTATAATACAGGATGTAACTCAGGATCAGTACAGGATAAGTAATGTATGTACACAGTGACTGCACCAGCAGAATAGTGAGTGCAGCTCTGGAGTATAATACAGGATGTAACTCAGGATCAGTACAGGATAAGTAATGTATGTACACAGTGACTACACCAGCAGAATAGTGAGTGCAGCTCTGGAGTATAATACAGGATGTAACTCAGGATCAGTACAGGATAAGTAATGTATGTACACAGTGACTGCACCAGCAGAATAGTGAGTGCAGCTCTGGAGTATAATACAGGATGTAACTCAGGATCAGTACAGGATAAGTAATGTATGTACACAGTGACTGCACCAGCAGAATAGTGAGTGCAGCTCTGGAGTATAATACAGGATGTAACTCAGGATCAGTACAGGATAAGTAATGTATGTACACAGTGACTCCACCAGCAGAATAGTGAGTGCAGCTCTGGAGTATAATACAGGATGTAACTCAGGTCAGTACAGGATAAGTAATGTATGTACACAGTGACTGCACCAGCAGAATAGTGAGTGCAGCTCTGGAGTATAATACAGGATGTAACTCAGGATCAGTACAGGATAAGTAATGTATGTACACAGTGACTGCACCAGGAGAATAATGAGTGCAGCTCTGGAGTATAAACAGGATGTAACTCAGGATCAGTACAGGATAAGTAATGTTTGTACACAGTGACTGCACCAGCAGAATAGTGAGTGCAGCTCTGGAGTATAATACAGGGTGTAACTCAGGATAAGTAATGTATGTACACAGTGACTGCACCAGCAGAATAGTGAGTGCAGCTCTGGAGTATAATACAGGATGTAACTCAGGATCAGTACAGGATAAGTAATGTATGTACACAGTGACTGCACCAGCAGAATAGTGAGTGCAGCTCTGGAGTATAATACAGGATGTAACTCAGGATCAGTACAGGATAAGTAATGTATGTACACAGTGACTCCACCAGCAGAATAGTGAGTGCAGCTCTGGAGTATAATACAGGATGTAACTCAGGGTCAGTACAGGATAAGTAATGTATGTACACAGTGACTGCACCAGCAGAATAGTGAGAGCAGCTCTGGAGTATAATACAGGATGTAACTCAGGATCAGTACAGGATAAGTAATGTATGTACACAGTGACTGCACCAGGAGAATAATGAGTGCAGCTCTGGAGTATAAAACAGGATGTAACTCAGGATCAGTACAAGATAAGTAATGTTTGTACACAGTGACTGCACCAGCAGAATAGTGAGTGCAGCTCTGGAGTATAATACAGGGTGTAACTCAGGATAAGTAATGTAATGTACACAGTGACTGCACCAGCAGAATAGTGAGTGCAGCTCTGGAGTATAATACAGGATGTAACTCAGGATCAGTACAGGATAAGTAATGTATGTACACAGTGACTGCACCAGGAGAATAATGAGTGCAGCTCTGGAGTATAAAACAGGATGTAACTCAGGATCAGTACAAGATAAGTAATGTTTGTACACAGTGACTGCACCAGCAGAATAGTGAGTGCAGCTCTGGAGTATAATACAGGGTGTAACTGGTCAGGATAAGTAAGTAATGTATTTACACAGTGACTGCACCAGCAGAATAGTGAGTGCAGCTCTGGAGTATAATACAGGATGTAACTCAGGATCAGTACAGGATAAGTAATGTATGTACACAGTGACTGCCACCAGCAGAATAGTGAGTGCAGCTCTGGAGTATAATACAGGATGTAACTCAGGATCAGTACAGGATAAGTAATGTATGTACACAGTGACTGCACCAGCAGAATAGTGAGTGCAGCTCTGGAGTATAATACAGGATGTAACTCGGGCAGTACAGGATAAGTAATGTATGTACACAGTGACTCCACCAGCAGAATAGTGAGTGCAGCTCTGGAGTATAATACAGGATGTAACTCGGGATCAGTACAGGATAAGTAATGTATGTACACAGTGACTGCACCAGCAGAATAGTGAGTGCAGCTCTGGAGTATAATACAGGATGTAACTCAGGATCAGTACAGGATAAGTAATGTATGTACACAGTGACTTCACCAGCAGAATAGTGAGTGCAGCTCTGGAGTATAATACAGGATGTAACTTAGGATCAGTACAGGATAAGTAATGTATGTACACAGTGACTGCACCAGCAGAATAGTGAGTGCAGCTCTGGAGTATAATACAGGATGTAACTCAGGATCAGTACAGGATAAGTAATGTATGTACACAGTGACTACACCAGCAGAATAGTGAGTGCAGCTCTGGAGTATAATACAGGATGTAACTCAGGATCAGTACAGGATAAGTAATGTATGTACACAGTGACTGCACCAGCAGAATAGTGAGTGCAGCTCTGGAGTATAATACAGGATGTAACTCAGGATCAGTACAGGATAAGTAATGTATGTACACAGTGACTGCACCAGCAGAATAGTGAGTGCAGCTCTGGAGTATAATACAGGATGTAACTCAGGATCAGTACAGGATAAGTAATGTATGTACACAGTGACTGCACCAGCAGAATAGTGAGTGCAGCTCTGGAGTATAATACAGGATGTAACTCAGGATCAGTGCAGGATAAGTAATGCATGTACACAGTGACTGCACCAGCAGAATAGTGAGTGCAGCTCTGGAGTATAATACAGGATGTAACTCAGGATCAGTACAGGATAAGTAATGTATGTACACAGTGACTCCACCAGCAGAATAGTGAGTGCAGCTCTGGAGTATAATACAGGATGTAACTCAGGGTCAGTACAGGATAAGTAATGTATGTACACAGTGACTGCACCAGCAGAATAGTGAGTGCAGCTCTGGAGTATAATACAGGATGTAACTCAGGATCAGTACAGGATACGTAATGTATGTACACAGTGACTGCACCAGCAGAATAGTGAGTGCAGCTCTGGAGTATAATACAGGATGTAACTCAGGATCAGTACAGGATAAGTAATGTATGTACACAGTGACTGCACCAGGAGAATAATGAGTGCAGCTCTGGAGTATAAAACAGGATGTAACTCAGGATCAGTACAGGATAAGTAATGTATGTACACAGTGACTGCACCAGCAGAATAGTGAGTGCAGCTCTGGAGTATAATACAGGGTGTAACTCAGGATAAGTAATGTATGTACACAGTGACTGCACCAGCAGAATAGTGAGTGCAGCTCTGGAGTATAATACAGGATGTAACTGAGGATCAGTACAGGATAAGTAATGTATGTACACAGTGATTGCACCAGCAGAATAGTGAGTGCAGCTCTGGAGTATAATACAGGATGTAACTCAGGATCAGTACAGGATAAGTAATATATGTACACAGTGACTGCACCAGCAGAATAGTGAGTGCAGCTCTGGAGTATATATAATGTAATCACACAGTAGGTCAGTATTGGAGACAGGTTAGAAGGACATTGCTGTCTATCTCTTGGCCTGTAGTAAGCTGTCTATGATGGGATGCAGCATACAGGTCGGGGGCCCCTATGTGTGAGGGCCGATCAGAGCTGCTCTAATGGAGTATCAGGTCTTGGCGTTAGTTCTTGTCTGTGATTTCTTCGGTAATTGAGAAGGATCATTTCTCCTCAGTGCACGGGGGAGGGGCGGCTGGAGCGGTGCCTGCCTGTAATTTGAAGGTTACGAGGTTTCTGTGGTTGGCGAACATTAGAGGGATTGTCTTTCCTCCCAGACTGTGTCCGCGGAGTCCTCAGCCTTAAAGGGGTTGTCCAGTGTATGATACTGGCGGCACATGTGCTGGCTCTGGGAACATGGCCGCTCATCGGGGATTGCGTCCACCATTCATTTACACTGGGGGTGGACAGAGGAGCTAGCGCAGTGTAAGTGGACGGGCTCATCCATCAGTGGGCATGTGGGTGCTCATAGTGTAATGCTTCTTATTACTAGCAGCTCTGTGTCGTTCCTCTGTTACTCCTCTTGGAAATGTATGATGAATTATGATGTAGTCAGTTCACTGATCGCGGGTGTGCCCTAGGTATGGATGACATCAGGATCGTACGTTTCTGTGACCTCCCCCATCGCCTGGAGGATCGGACTGTCCGCCGCCCGCGTCTCTGTAGCTTGCAGACTGCATGGCTGATAGACCCGCCGCGTGCCGCCGGTAGCTCAGCGTCATCTGGTTGGAAGCAGCCGCGGCCTGAATCATGGCTCTGGCATTTGGCTCCCGGCCGTGCATTGACATTCATGTATTCTCTGTTCTGTGACCACACACTCTGCGCGGAGATACGGCAGCGGACATCTGGTCTTAACTCTGCCTGGATGAGGTCAGAGGAAGGCTCCTGCCATGTCCGACCACCGCAGTGCCCACAGTATGCCATGGGTCGTACCCTGAGGTGTAGATGTCGCCATTGACCGTGTGATTGACCCCCAGGTAGAAGCTGATCCTGGGGGCGTGCCCCTCACACCCTACTACCTTAGGTAGGACAGCGCAGAGACCTTTCACTGTGTCACGCCCCCTCTATAGAAAGGTTAAGCCTCCCTGTCCTATAGGGTTAATACTAATGTCTGGAAACCTGAAAGCAGAGCCGTGAGGCCCCGAGTGGTGTCCGGAGACGCCTCGTGATGTGACGGTTTTATGTTCCTCGGCGGGTTTACATGAGGACAGTGCGGTGATAGAAACACATCCCCCCCTGATCTAATGCACTATGAATGAAGCCCCCGTCCTGTACTCAGTACCACGGCATCCACGTCTGGGGCCACGTTCACTGTGAATGTGTAACATATCACAAATGTCTACCAGTGTGCTCTATGCCTGCTTCTAAGGTGGCAGTGGCCCCGTGCGGGCCCCTGGAGCTCCGGCGGTATGCATGTAGTGTGAGCAGAAGCGCCCTGGGCCTGGAGGAGACCAGCAGTCAGTACGTTACCTTTCTGTGGTTGCTATGTGCAGTTTAGGCTCTGTCCAGCAGAGGGCGATGTCTGACCAGTATTGACCACTGCTGTCTGCAGAGCTAACATGAGATAAATGAGGGTCACAGGGCGAGAGTCACAGGGCGAGATCCTTGTATCTGTAATGGGGCATTTCTGCTCCCAAACCACAGATTAGCAGCTAGAGAAGACTGATCACCACCAGTCACATCCACATGGACTACACGGTGGGAAGGGAAAGTGAGAGCGGCCCCAGTGGTCTCCTTAACACTTCCACCTCCATAAGAAACCCAACACCAGGCCTCATCTATCAGAGGGGTCAGAGCCTCCGGAGCCTTGTCTGACCTGCGCTCTGACACAGTAATGACTGCACTGAATAATGTCATCAGTCATTGTAGTGACCAAGTGTCATCTCCTGGCAGGGCTAGGGTTAATCCTCGGCAGTCCTCCTGGTGACCGGGTGCACCCGGGGTCTGGTTTATGAGGTGAGGTCTCCTGGCAGGGTTAGGGTTAATCCTCGGCAGTCCTCCTGGTGACCGGGTGCACCCGGGGTCCGGTTTATGAGGTGAGGTCTCCTGGCAGGGTTAGGGTTAATCCTCGGCAGTCCTCCTGGTGACCGGGTGCACCCAGGGTCTAGTTTATGAGGTGAGGTCTCCTGGCAGGGTTAGGGTTAATCCTCGGCAGTCCTCCTGGTGACCGGGTGCACCCGGGGTCTGGTTTATGATGTGAGGTCTCCTGGCAGGGTTAGGGTTAATCCTCGGCAGTCCTCCTGGTGACGGGTGCACCCAGGGTCTAGTTTATGAGGTAAGGTCTCCTGGCAGGGGTAGGGTTAATACTCCACAGTCTTCTGGGTGACCGGGTGCACCCGGGGTCTGGTTTATGAGGTGAGGTCTCCTGGCAGAGGTAGGGTTAATCCTCGGCAGTCCTCCTGGTGCACCCAGGGTCTGGTTTATGAGGTGAGGTCTCCTGGCAGGGTTAGGGTTAATCCTCGGCAGTCCTCCTGGTGACCGGTGCTCCCGGGGTCCGGTTTATGAGGTGAGGTCTCCTGGCAGGGTTAGGGTTAATCCTCGGCAGTCCTCCTGGTGCACCCAGGGTCTGGTTTATGAGGTGAGGTCTCCTGGCAGAGGTAGGGTTAATCCTTGGCAGTCCTCCTGGTGACCGGGTGCACCCGGGGTCTGGTTTATGAGGTGAGGTCTCCTGGCAGGGTTAGGGTTAATCCTCGGCAGTCCTCCTGGTGACCGGGTGCACCCGGGGTCTGGTTTATGAGGTGAGGTCTCCTGGCAGGGTTAGGGTTAATCCTCGGCAGTCCTCCTGGTGACCGGGTGCACCCGGGGTCTGGTTTATGAGGTGAGGTCTCCTGGCAGGGGTAGGGTTAATACTCCACAGTCTTCTGGGTGACCGGGTGCACCCGGGGTCTGGTTTATGAGGTGAGGTCTCCTGGCAGAGGTAGGGTTAATCCTCGGCAGTCCTCCTGGTGCACCCAGGGTCTGGTTTATGAGGTGAGGTCTCCTGGCAGGGTTAGGGTTAATCCTCGGCAGTCCTCCTGGTGACCGGTGCTCCCGGGGTCCGGTTTATGAGGTGAGGTCTCCTGGCAGGGTTAGGGTTAATCCTCGGCAGTCCTCCTGGTGCACCCAGGGTCTGGTTTATGAGGTGAGGTCTCCTGGCAGAGGTAGGGTTAATCCTTGGCAGTCCTCCTGGTGACCGGGTGCACCCGGGGTCTGGTTTATGAGGTGAGGTCTCCTGGCAGGGTTAGGGTTAATCCTCGGCAGTCCTCCTGGTGACCGGGTGCACCCGGGGTCTGGTTTATGAGGTGAGGTCTCCTGGCAGGGTTAGGGTTAATCCTCGGCAGTCCTCCTGGTGACCGGGTGCACCCGGGGTCTGGTTTATGAGGTGAGGTCTCCTGGCAGGGGTAGGGTTAATCCTCGGCAGTCCTCCTGGTGACCGGGTGCACCCGGGGTCTGGTTTATGAGGTGAGGTCTCCTGGCAGGGTTAGGGTTAATCCTCGGAAGTCCTCCTGGTGACCGGGTGCACCCGGGGTCTGGTGTATGAGGTGAGGTCTCCTGGCAGGGGTAGGGTTAATCCTCGGCAGTCCTCCTGGTGACCGGGTGCACCCGGGGTCTGGTTTATGAGGTGAGGTCTCCTGGCAGGGTTAGGGTTAATCCTCGGCAGTCCTCCTGGTGCACCCAGGGTCTGGTTTATGAGGTGAGGTCTCCTGGCAGAGGTAGGGTTAATCCTCGGCAGTCCTCCTGGTGACCGGGTGCTCCCGGGGTCTGGTTTATGAGGTGAGGTCTCCTGGCAGGGTTAGGGTTAATCCTCGGCAGTCCTCCTGGTGACCGGGTGCACCCGGGGTCTGGTTTATGAGGTGAGGTCTCCTGGCAGGGGTAGGGTTAATCCTCGGCAGTCCTCCTGGTGACCGGGTGCACCCGGGGTCTGGTGTATGTAACCACTTAGGGGTTTTTTCATCTCCGCAGCCTGCAGCTTTCATGAAAAGACTGAGAACACCAGGGAGCCGTTTCCAGGCGATGTCTGGCCATGGCTGCCGCCTTCTCCTCCAACCTTTGATCTTGCCATGCTCCCTGTGGAGATCTGCAGGCCTCGGCTCTGGAGCTTTTCTTCTGTCATTGTTCTCAGCCAGTGTACTGTTACAGCCTCAGACGGCACCTTGGCCCTGGGTTCAGGTTAGACTGCTCCCTGGAGGGTCCAGCAGTAGAGTCCTCGCTCAGATATGGTCCACTCCTGGCCACCATACATCGACCTCGTCCTGGCCTGCAGAGGAATGTGAGCAGGGGTCCGACTGGAGCAGCAGATAAACCAGTATGGCCTTCCAGACATTCACTCCTCCAGACTCCATTGCTGCAAGAAAGTGCCAATGAGATAATTCATGAGTGGTCTTTGGTCACTTCTCGAGGCCTCCATAGATCTAAGTGGTTGAAATTTTCTGAGGAGGCCTCTTTTGACCGAGAGTCTGATATGTGTCCGCCATTACACTTCCTAGTAAGTTTAACCTGAAGTGCCATGCCTTGCAGTCCTGGGCGGGGGTCCCTGCACACCTTGTCTGTAAGATATCTGACCTCCATGTGACTACACGTCTGCTGTAACGCTCCTCATCTTCTCTCCAGGCTCAGCAGCAGAGGAGCCTCGACAATATAATGACCTTCCAAACCAAGGGCATCCTCGGAAAGAGATATAGGAAGGACCTCTGTCCGAGTCCAGAGATGAACGGCACAAGTCCCATGTCTGAACAGGATTCTGGAATCCTGGATGTGGAGGATGAAGATGAGGAAGAAGAGGTAAAGTAATGTGTTGGGGGGCTGTCGCTGAGACTATTGGTGAATGATGGCGAGTAGTGGAGAAAGTGAAAAGGAATTTACTAAACAGGTAAAATCTAAAATTTCTCATGGACAGAAGTATTCAGACCCTTTCTGTGACTCTTCACATTTAGCCCTGGGGACTCCCATATCTCTTGATTGTTTCTGAGATGTTTCTACACCTTGATTGGAGTCACTTGTGGTAAGTTCAGTGGATTGGACATGATGTGGAAAGACAAAGACCTGTCTATATAAGATCTCATAGCTGACAATGCATCAGAGCAAAAACCAAGCCATGAGGAGGAAAGAACTGCCTGTAGAGCTCAGAGACAGGATTGTGTGGAGGCTCAGATCTGGAGAAGGGAACAAAAACTGCACTGAAAGTTCCCAAGAGCACGGAGGCCTCCATAATTCTTACATGGAAGAGCTGGCCGCCCCACCAGACCAAGTAATTGGTAAGAGAGGTGACCAAGAACCCAATGGTCTGGCTGAGCTCCAAAACTCCTGTGTGCAGAAGGTTAAAGAGGTATTCCCATCTCAGACAATGGGGGCATATTGCTAGGATATGCCTCCATTGTCTGATAAGTGGGGGTCCCACCTCTGGGACCCGCACCTACAACAAGAACGAAGCGGGGGAGAGCTGTGGCTGTGGATTTACCAGGGTCGATCTACCACCAAGTGCTGCTCCCATAGAAGTGGCTATTTTTGGCGGCCCCATTAGAAATGAATAAAGGGTGGCTGCGCATGCGCAGTGCGCCCTCTATTCATTTCCCTGCTCCGTTCTCGTTGTAAGTGCGGGTCCCAGAGTTGGCGATATGCCCCCATTATCTGAGATGGGAAAACCCCTTTAAGCATCACTGTAGCCTCCACCAATCTGGGCTTTATGGCAGAGTGATCAGAAAGAAGCCTCTCCTCAGGAAAAGACATGAAAGCCGCCTGGAGTTAATAATAATGACAAAAAAAAAGTCTCTGACTGTAAGAAATACGATTCTCTTAACTGATTAAACCAATATTGAACTTTTTAATCTCAATTCTAAGTGTTGTGTCTGGAGAAGACCAGACACTGATCATCACCCTGCCCAATACCATCATGGTGGGGGCAGCATCGTGCTGTGGGGGGAGAGGAAGACTGGTCAGGGTGGAGGGAAAGCTGAATGGATCAAAGTACAGAGATATTCTAAACAAAAACCCTGATCCAGAGCTCTGGACCTCAGACTGGGCTGAAGGTTCACCTTCCAACAAGACAGTGACCCTAAGCACACAGCCAGGACAACACAGGAGAGGCTTAGGGACCACTCTGTGGCTGCCCTTTTGTGGCCCATTCGCACATCTCTGGACACCCACCATCTCCATCCAACCTGACAGAGCGCGAGAGGATCTGCAGAGAAAAACGGTGGAAAATCCCCTAATCCAGGTATAAACCTTGTGGTATCATCTCCAAGTAGACTGGAGGCTGTAATCGCTGCCAAAGGGGCTTCAACTTTACTTATGTCCTTAGTAGAGGGTGTGAATACTTATGTCAATGCAGGATTTTAGATTTTCCTTTTCAATAAATTAGCAAAGATTTCAAACATTCTGTTCTCACTTCTCATTATAGGTACTGAGGGCAGATTGAAGGGAAAACGAGGCGGCAACAGATCAAAATTTCAAAGAAGTGAAAGTGTCTAAAGCCTTTCCAGATGCACTGTATATCATGTGATCTCTTCTTATCTCTTCCAGGCACCGGGCACACAAGACTTGGTAGATTTTTCTCCAGTGTACCGTTGTTTACACATCTACACGGTGCTGGTAAGTGCAGGTCACCATGGTGGTACCACTTCTATACTTGGTACAACATAGTGGAAATGTTATTTACCTTTTAACTTCTGTAGCACTGTCTCTGTGTTCATAGGCATCTTTTGCTGGCAGAAAATTTCTACCTTTAGCTATGTCAGCTGTTCAGGAGAAGTGACTACACAACCATGTATAGTCCTGCCTCAGGGTCTACAGGTGTAATCTAACACAGGGCCTGACACAGGACTTTGCATGGTTTTGCCATTCTGACTAGAAGCGAATGGAAGTCAGAGAGCGCTATGGTCGGTGTGTGCCACCCTTTTAGCAATATTAGGGCAACTCACTGTACACTTGAACTGTTTGTAAATCAAACATACAGGAGATAAGACTGAGCATGGACTACAAGACTTGCTGTCTTCAGTGTAAGCTCATATGTCACTTGAACTGTTTGTAAATCAAACATACAGGAGATAAGACTCTGAGCATGAACTACGAGACTTGCTATGTTCAGTCTAAGCTCATACGTCACTTGAACGGTTTGTAAATCAAACATACAGGAGATAAGACTCTGAGCATGGACTACGAGACTTTCTATGTTCAGTGTAAGCTCATATGTCACTTGAACTGTTTGTAAATCAAACATACAGGAGATAAGACTCTGAGCATGGACTACGAGATTTCTATGTTCAGTGTAAGCTCATATGTCACTGGAACTGTTTGTAAATCAAACATACAGGAGATAAGACTCTGAGCATGGACTACAAGACTTTCTATGTTCAGTGTAAGCTCATATGTCACTTGAACTGTTTGTAAATCAAACATACAGGAGATAAGACTGAGCATGGACTACAAGACTTTCTATGTTCAGTGTAAGCTCATACGTCACTTGAACTGTTTGTAAATCAAACATACAGGAGATAAGACTCTGAGCATGGACTACGAGACTTTCTATGTTCAGTGTAAGCTCATATGTCACTTGAACTGTTTGTAAATCAAACATACAGGAGATAAGACTCTGAGCATGGACTACAAGACTTGCTATGTTCAGTGTAAGCTCATATGTCACTTGAACTGTTTGTAAATCAAACATACAGGAGATAAGACTCTGAGCATGGACTATGAGACTTGCTGTCTTCAGTGTAAGCTCATATGTCAGGGACTGTAATGGGCACGGCCCACGCCCCTTACATACTCATCTTATGTTCTGATCCCGTAGCTATGACTAGATAATGTTGGAGTTGTAGTAACATATTCATCAATGTTCTGTACATACCAGATTGGGACAGCGTTATAGAGGGGAGAGTCTTGAGAAATATGGTCTTCTCCTCTGCCAACCTCTCTGTGATCATCAGGCCTCAGGGGCTCTATTCCCATTACTCCTTTTGTCAGTCTTCCAGGGGAATCACAGTTTCGTAACGAAACCAGGCCCTGCCTCCCATCATTAGGCACGTTACTTATGGTCTTCATTAATGGCTGGGGATTTCTTTCACTGGCAGGAATACTAATGACTCAGAATGCCTGCTTGGAAAATCCATCTCTATTCTGAAATCCAAGTTAATACAATAATTCATTTCAAAATTTACGGAAGTCACAGAGATGAGGCAGTGATGAGGGACGTTTAGTCATTCCTTCATGGGCAGTAGCTTCTTCTGGCCATTTTCTTGCTACCATGCTTTCAAAAACTGCCTGATGACTACAAGGGGACTGTGTGTTAATTTTATATTGGAGCAGTAAAAATAGTTTGCATAAGTGCACATACCCCTCAGAATGTAAGGTGGACCGGCGGTGGCAGGGTCTGCTTTCTATGACCAGGTCTGGCTCTTGCTGCATGTCTGGGCACAATCTGGTTAGTGTGAAAAACAAGTCAAACAAACAAAAAGCGTCTTGTTGAGTAGCTTGTGCGTGGGCAAAGCTGTAAGACATGTCCGTGTCATCATGAATGGCGTGCTCCACGTGATAAATGACTGCACGACTGGAATCTCCTCTCATCTGTCAGAAGAAATCCATGTGGAAACCTCCAGAAGAAGGCTTGTTTGATGAGACTTAGGATGTCATTACGGTGTTTTCTTTGTCAGGATCGCACAGCGGACACGGGGACGTGTTACCACCAGCTTTTATTTGGGTTGTCGCTGACTGGTTTGCATTGGATCTACCTCCCTTTTGTGTTGTCTGTGCCGGGCAGGTGTCGTGTCTCATCTCGTTCTCTCTCCATCCAGAAAAGTTCTGTTTTGTCTGCTTGTCAGTAATGGTTCATGTCCTATAAGAAGCCCACGGTCTGGCTGGCAGCTATTTGTACATAAGCAAACAACCCTCCGATCCTGTGATGCCTCTGCTAGTGTCTGACTGTGAATAGCACAACGTGCAAGCGCCAGCGTGCAGAGGAGATGGATTACTTACCACCATGACAGTCTGTGATTCCACCTCTTGTATTATAGCAAGCCTTGGAGATCCCGAGGTTTCTGGGAAAGATGTCTTCTAAGCATCCATGGTCTTATTGGGGAATGTTTTATTGAGTTATATTCTTGCAGACTCTAACATGTGCCTATACACACTTTTAGTAGCTTTTGGGTGATCATTCATTTGACTGTCCGCTGTTCGTCCCCGTAAACATGTACGTGTATTCTTCTTTTCACCCATCATCTTCTGTCAGAGGAGCATTGTCACGTGTGCAGACACATAATATAGTTTCGACATTAATTATGGGTGACATGGAAATCTGGAACTTTTATAAGAGACTTGGTCTGTTCTGTGATCATCTATTAGGGGAACCGTAATGGGCACGACCACCATGCCATGTATGCTTCTCCGGTGTTCTGAGGTTGTCAGATAAATTTGCCTAGTCTTGCTGAAGTCAGAGAGTTTGTCCAACTCTATTGTATGGTCATTTTACCTACGTATTATATGATAAAGTGATTATAGTGCGAATTTGCTTCTACATCGTAACACACACCGACCATGTGTCCATATCTAACCCCTGTCAGATGGTGTCCTGCTCTATCTCTTAGGCTCCCGTATCTAGTACTGCATTTGAGACTGAATTAGACACTCTATATCCTAGTGCCTAGATGTGAGCAGTATGGACTGCTGCCGGCCTGTGCTGTCATTTAGGAGTAGAATCTGCAGCGGATGTTAATGTTCCTGCTCTGCATAACCCAATATGTTTGAAGAGGTTAAGGACAATCGGCCATGTTGGATTTGCTTCATTGGATTGTGAGGCAAGCCACTGTCTGGAGTGTGGCAGCGGCTTGTTACCCCTTCCCCCCTGGACTGCCACCTTGCATCACTTTGGTCCTGACCTTTTTGAAGTTTGTATGTATTCTGGTTTTTCCTGAAGACTCAAGAACATTCTGAGGAATGGGCCCCCCATGTAATTGTCCTTAGTGTAAATGAGTGTCTCTGAAGGGAAAATTAGATTTTTAGCTCCCGCGAACCTTAGTCCTAACAGTCCATGCACGGTCCTTTAGACTGTATTAGCCTTATTTATTCAGTGGGAGATGAATTCAGGACTGAAGAAGATCATATGGCCTTCAGGGATTTTGCTCCGAGGTGTCAAGCCATCGGAACGTTTTGTCACGGTGCCTCCAGGGTTTACGCCGCGAACGTCAGACGAATTTGTGTCCCCGTCTGTCCAAAGCCAGCACCTCATTGTAAGTGTTATGTTTACTCGCAGGAAGAATGTGCCTCTTCTGAGGAATGTTTTGGAATGCGCTCATTGTACCTCAGACGTCCTTGTCCCTTGCCAAATTAAAAGAAAACGGGGTCAGCTTTGCACTCCCCCCCTCCTGGCTCTCCCTCTTTTGTTCTGCTCCCAGTTTGGGACGTGAATTCTACACACATGAACCCTGAGATCAAGATGACCCAGATGCTGGGATGTACTCCCATACTGGGCCTACCGGTGACCCCGCAGATAAGGCCTGCGCTGAGCGATGGGCCGAATCCTGTTTTGCCACACAAGGAAGTGGCGTCTTTTGTTTTCTCGGAGGAAGCATTTGGGCACGAGCCTCATAAATACTCCTCATAATCATCGTCGTCATCAGCGGCTACTTCCGAATGGTCCTGATTGAACTTTTGCCCTGCACATGAAAAGCCTGGTGTAGCATAAACATTATTACAGTATTTATTATTCTTGTTTTGTGTTTTTTTGTGAAATCGACCCCGTGGTCACCTCCGTTCTTCTGCTCCCTATCTTACGGTCTTATCAGCAGGGCAGGAGTTCATATATTGTGAAGGAAGGAGGTCATGGCGCGGTCAGACTCCAGGCACCTGTAAATAAGACGCTGCACATTATCACACAGCCGGCCACAGACTTCTGCAGGAAACCCTGAACTTCTCCAGGAAGGTTAGCAAGGGAAAGCCCAGGGAGAGAGGGGTCAGGCCCGGGTTAATGGAGCACCGGCTGGTGAACTTGAAGTGGCTGAGAAGAGGTCTGCCTGGACAGTAGCAGGTGGATATGTGTGCACACCTCGCTGGTATCAGCCATGGGAATCCCTCTGTTATTCCTTAATGCAGTATTGTAAGCACAGCGCCTCCCAGGGCACTACAGGAGAAGTGCAGGACTGAAGAACCATAATGAGAAAAGACTTACAACTTGTATCTTCACTCATTGTAGTAGACACCACAGAGATCTGGGGTACACTGGGAAACAGGGAGTGTTGTAGTTAGGCCACAGTGAACAGTGGGGAGCAGAGGTGTATAAAGGACAGAGGGCAAGATGAAAAGTGTGCACTGAGGACGGTGTGCAAGACGAAAGGTGTACGGAGAACAGAGTGCTGGACAGAGGGCAAGACGAAAGGTGTACGGAGAACAGAGTGCCGGACAGAGGGCAAGACGAAAGGCGTACAGAGAACAGAGTGCTGGACAGAGGGCAAGACGAAAGGTGTACGGAGAACAGAGTGCTGGACAGAGGGCAAGACGAAAGGCGTACAGAGAACAGGGTGCCGGACAGAGGGCAAGACGAAAGGCGTACAGAGAACAGGGTGCCGGACAGAGGGCAAGACGAAAGGCGTACAGAGAACAGGGTGCCGGACAGAGGGCAAGACGAAAGGTGTACGGAGAACAGAGTGCCGGACAGAGGGCAAGAAGAAAGGTGTACGGAGAACAGAGTACCGGACAGAGGGTAAGACGAAAGGTGTACGGAGAACAGAGTGCCGGACAGAGGGCAAGAAGAAAGGTGTACGGAGAACAGAGTGCCGGACAGAGGGCAAGAAGAAAGGTGTACGGAGAACAGAGTGCCGGACAGAGGGCAAGAAGAAAGGTGTACGGAGAACAGAGTGCCGGGCAGAGGGCAAGAAGAAAGGTGTACGGAGAACAGAGTGCCGGACAGAGGGCAAGACGAAAGGTGTACGGAGAACAGGGTGCCGGACAGAGGGCAAGACGAAAGGTGTACGGAGAACAGAGTGCCGGGCAGAGGGCAAGACGAAAGGTGTACAGAGAACAGAGTACCGGACAGAGGGCAAGACGAAAGGTGTACGGAGAACAGAGTGCCGGGCAGAGGGCAAGAAGAAAGGTGTACGGAGAACAGAGTGCCGGACAGAGGGCAAGAAGAAAGGTGTACGGAGAACAGAGTGCCGGACAGAGGGCAAGACGAAAGGCGTACAGAGAACAGGGTGCCGGACAGAGGGCAAGACGAAAGGCGTACAGAGAACAGGGTGCCGGACAGAGGGCAAGACGAAAGGCGTACAGAGAACAGGGTGCTGGACAGAGGGCAAGACGAAAGGTGTACGGAGAACAGAGTGCCGGACAGAGGGCAAGACGAAAGGCGTACAGAGAACAGGGTGCCGGACAGAGGGCAAGACGAAAGGTGTACAGAGAACAGAGTGCCGGACAGAGGGCAAGACGAAAGGTGTACGGAGAACAGAGTGCCGGACAGAGGGCAAGACGAAAGGCGTACAGAGAACAGGGTGCCGGACAGAGGGCAAGACGAAAGGCGTACAGAGAACAGGGTGCCGGACAGAGGGCAAGACGAAAGGCGTACAGAGAACAGGGTGCTGGACAGAGGGCAAGACGAAAGGTGTACGGAGAACAGAGTGCCGGGACAGAGGGCAAGACAAAAGGCGTACAGAGAACAGGGTGCCGGACAGAGGGCAAGACGAAAGGTGTACAGAGAACAGAGTGCCGGACAGAGGGCAAGACGAAAGGTGTACGAAGAACAGGGTGCCGGACAGAGGGCAAGACGAAAGGTGTACAGAGAACAGAGTGCCGGACAGAGGGCAAGACGAAAGGTGTACGGAGAACAGAGTGCCGGACAGAGGGCAAGACGAAAGGTGTACGGAGAACAGAGTGCCGGACAGAGGGCAAGACGAAAGGTGTACAGAGAACAGAGTGCCGGACAGAGGGCAAGACGAAAGGTGTACGGAGAACAGAGAGCCGGACAGAGGGCAAGACGAAAGGCGTACAGAGAACAGGGTGCCGGACAGAGGGCAAGACGAAAGGTGTACGGAGAACAGAGTGCCGGACAGAGGGCAAGACGAAAGGTGTACGGAGAACAGAGTGCCGGACAGAGGGCAAGACGAAAGGCGTACAGAGAACAGGGTGCCGGACAGAGGGCAAGACGAAAGGTGTACGGAGAACAGAGTGCCGGACAGAGGGCAAGACGAAAGGCGTCCAGAGAACAGGGTGCCGGACAGAGGGCAAGACGAAAGGCGTACAGAGAACAGAGTGCCGGACAGAGGGCAAGACGAAAGGCGTACAGAGAACAGGGTGCCGGACAGAGGGCAAGACGAAAGGTGTACAGAGAACAGGGTGCCGGACAGAGGGCAAGACGAAAGGTGTACGGAGAACAGAGTGCCAGACAGAGGGCAAGACGAAAGGCGTACAGAGAACAGGGTGCCGGACAGAGGGCAAGACGAAAGGTGTACGGAGAACAGAGTGCCGGACAGAGGGCAAGACGAAAGGTGTACAGAGAACAGAGGGCAAGACGAAATGTGTACGGAGAACAGAGTGCCGGGCAGAGGGCAAGATGAAAGGTGTGCACTGAGGACGGTGTGCAAGACGAAAGGTGTACAGAGAACAGAGTGCCGGACAGAGGGCAAGACGAAAGGTGTACGGAGAACAGAGTGCCGGACAGAGGGCAAGACGAAAGGTGTACGGAGAACAGAGTGCCGGACAGAGGGCAAGACGAAAGGTGTACAGAGAACAGAGTGCCGGACAGAGGGCAAGACGAAAGGTGTACGGAGAACAGAGAGCCGGACAGAGGGCAAGGCGGAAGGTGTACAGAGAACAGAGTGCCGGACAGAGGGCAAGACGAAAGGTGTACAGAGAACAGAGTGCCGGACAGAGGGCAAGAAGAAAGGTGTAAGGAGAACAGAGTGCCGGACAGAGGGCAAGACGAAAGGTGTACGGAGAACAGAGTGCCGGACAGAGGGCAAGACGAAAGGTGTACAGAGAACAGAGTGCTGGACAGAGGGCAAGACGAAAGGTGTACGGAGAACAGAGTGCCGGACAGAGGGCAAGGCGGAAGTTGTCCACAGGACAGGGTGCAAAATGGAAGTTGTCCACAGGACAGGGTGCAAAATGGAAGGTGTCCGCAGGACAGAGGGCAAGGCGGAAGGTGTCCATAGACAGGGTGCAGGACAGAGGGCAAGGCGGAAGGTGTCCAAAATGGAAGGCATACGCAGGACGGAAGGTGTGCACGGGGTACAGGGTGCAAGGACGGGTGCAGTATGGAAGGTGTACACAGGACAGGGTGCAGTAGGTAAGGTGTGGGCCGAGGATGGGTGCAGTAGGTAAGGTGTGGGCCGAGGACAGGTGCAGTAAGGAAGGTGTGGGCCGAGGACTGGGTGCAGTAAGGAAGGTGTACGCTGAGGACGGGAGCAGTAAGGAAGGTGTTGGCCGAGGATGGGGTGCAGTAATGAAGGTGTGGGCCGAGGACTGGGTGCAGTAAGGAAGGTGTGGGCTGAGGACTGGGTCCAGTAAGGAAGGTGTGGGCCGAGGACTGGGTGCAGTAAGGAAGGTGTCGGCCGAGGACTGGGTGCAGTAAGGAAGGTGTCGGCCGAGGACTGGGTGCAGTAAGGAAGGTGTCGGCCGAAGACGGGTGCAGTAAGGAAGGTGTGGGGTTGTGGGCCGAGGACGGGTGCAGTAAGGAAGGTGTGGGGGTGTGGGCCGAGGACGGGTGCAGTAAGGAAGGTGTTGGCCGAGGACGGGTGCAGTAAGGAAGGTGTGCGCTGAGGACGGGTGCAGTAAGGAAGGTGTACAGAGAACAGGGTGCTGGACAGAGGGCAAGACGAAAGGTGTACGGAGAACAGAGTGCCGGACAGAGGGCAAGACGAAAGGCGTACAGAGAACAGGGTGCCGGACAGAGGGCAAGACGAAAGGTGTACAGAGAACAGAGTGCCGGACAGAGGGCAAGACGAAAGGTGTACGGAGAACAGAGTGCCGGACAGAGGGCAAGACGAAAGGCGTACAGAGAACAGGGTGCCGGACAGAGGGCAAGACGAAAGGCGTACAGAGAACAGGGTGCCGGACAGAGGGCAAGACGAAAGGCGTACAGAGAACAGGGTGCTGGACAGAGGGCAAGACGAAAGGTGTACGGAGAACAGAGTGCCGGACAGAGGGCAAGACAAAAGGCGTACAGAGAACAGGGTGCCGGACAGAGGGCAAGACGAAAGGTGTACAGAGAACAGAGTGCCGGACAGAGGGCAAGACGAAAGGTGTACGAAGAACAGGGTGCCGGACAGAGGGCAAGACGAAAGGCGTACAGAGAACAGGGTGCCGGACAGAGGGCAAGACGAAAGGCGTACAGAGAACAGGGTGCTGGACAGAGGGCAAGACGAAAGGTGTACGGAGAACAGAGTGCCGGACAGAGGGCAAGACGAAAGGCGAACAGAGTGCTGGACAGAGGGCAAGCAAGACGAAAGGTGTACGGAGAACAGAGTGCCGGACAGAGGGCAAGACGAAAGGCGTACAGAGAACAGGGTGCCGGACAGAGGGCAAGACGAAAGGTGTACGGAGAACAGAGTGCCGGACAGAGGGCAAGACGAAAGGTGTACGGAGAACAGAGTGCCGGACAGAGGGCAAGACGAAAGGCGTACAGAGAACAGGGTGCCGGACAGAGGGCAAGACGAAAGGTGTACGGAGAACAGAGTGCCGGACAGAGGGCAAGACGAAAGGCGTCCAGAGAAACAGGGTGCCGGACAGAGGGCAAGACGAAAGGCGTACAGAGAACAGAGTGCCGGACAGAGGGCAAGACGAAAGGCGTACAGAGAACAGGGTGCCGGACAGAGGGCAAGACGAAAGGTGTACAGAGAACAGGGTGCCGGACAGAGGGCAAGACGAAAGGTGTACGGAGAACAGAGTGCCGGACAGAGGGCAAGACGAAAGGCGTACAGAGAACAGGGTGCCGGACAGAGGGCAAGACGAAAGGTGTACGGAGAACAGAGTGCCAGACAGAGGGCAAGACGAAAGGCGTACAGAGAACAGGGTGCCGGACAGAGGGCAAGACGAAAGGTGGACGGGTGCAGTAAGGAAGGTGTGGGCCGTGGACGGGTGCAGTAAGGAAGGTGTGGGCCGAGGACGGGTGCAGTAAGGAAGGTGTGGGCCGAGGACGGGTGCAGTAAGGAAGGTGTTGGCCGAGGACGGGGTGCAGTAAGGAAGGTGTTGGCCGAGGACAGGTGCAGTAAGGAAGGTGTTGGCCGAGGACAGGTGCAGTAAGGAAGGTGTTGGCCGAGGACAGGTGCAGTAAGGAAGGTGTGTGCTGAGGACGGGTGCAGTAAGGAAGGTGTTGGCCGAGGACAGGTGCAGTAAGGAAGGTGTTGGCCGAGGACAGGTGCAGTAAGGAAGGTGTGCGCTAAGGACGGGTTCAATAAGGAAGGTGTGGGGGTGTGGGCCGAGGATGGGTGCAGTAAGGAAGGTGTGCGCCGAGGACGGGTGCAGTAAGGAAGGTGTGGGCCGAGGACGGGTACAGTAAGGAAGGTGTGGGCCGAGGACGGGTGCAGTAAGGAAGGTGTGGGCCGAGGACGGGTGCAGTAAGGAAGGTGTGGGCCGAGGACGGGTGCAGTAAGGAAGGTGTGGGCCGAGGACGGGTGCAGTAAGGACTTGTGTTACCTTCACTACTAGTTGGGATGATTTATCATTTAGTCTCACATCCTCCAGATTCCCTGACCTCCCTGCAGTTGTGTTCTCCTGTGGTGTAGGACTTTAGAGATGGTGTGGACATAGCTGTACTGATGGGAGGTGGTGGGGATTGAAGGTGTGCTCTGAGAAGGTGGAAGGTGCATTTGAGGAGTGCAGTTGACTTTGAGGACCAGAAGTGTCAGGAGCCGTGACCTTCCTCCTATGTTCTCCTCCTGACTACTGTGTCCTGATGCCAGATGTCGCGGTATCTGCCCATCTGGTGCCCCGGCTGCTGGTAGATAGCTGTAAACAAGCTGTGAGATCATAGGGGTAAGGTCTGGATCACATACTTTGTGCTGTGCCCTGATAAGGACACAGGAAAAACCCATTAGTAGGGTCCAGGGACTGTGATAACCGCTGGCTGCTACGTGCTAATGGGACCACTCCTGATCTGCTCCCCTGAGGACACTGACTCAACTTGTTATGATGTCCTCCTAAGTACAGGCTGACCCCCTGACCCTGGAGGAGCCGGGGCTTCTGTTACAGGCTCCCCGGTCTCCAGGGGCGGCTCATGGCTGGATGTGCCTCCACATATTACTCTGCAGGATCCTTAACCCTTCTCTAGCTCATAGACATATCCATCACTCACTACATCTACCTGCTAATAGTCTGTATTCTGTAACCTCAAGATGGCTGACAGCTCTGGAGTATAATACAGGATGTAACTGAGGATCAGTACAGGATAAGTAATGTATGTACACAGTGACTCCACCAGCAGAATAGTGAGTGCAGCTCTGGAGTATAATACAGGATGTAACTCAGGATCAGTACAGGATAACTAATGTATGTACACAGTGACTGCACCAGCAGAATAGTGAGTGCAGCTCTGGAGTAAAATACAGGATGTAACTGAGGATCAGTACAGGATAAGTAATGTATATACATAGTGACTGCACCAGCAGAATAGTGAGTGCAGCTCTGGAGTATAATACAGGATGTAACTGAGGATCAGAACAGGATAAGTAATGTATGTACACAGTGACTGCACCAGCCAAATAGTGAGTGCAGCTCTGGAGTATAATACAGGATGTAACTGAGGATCAGTTCAGGATAAGTAATGTATATACAACAGTGAACTGCACCAAGCAAGAAAAATGAGTGCAGCTCCTGGAGTATAATACAGGATGTAACTCAGGATCAGTACAGGATAAGTAATGTATGTAACACAGTGACTTCCACCAGCAGAATAGTGAGTGCAGCTCTGGAGTATAATACAGGATGTAACCTCAGGATCAGTAACAAGATAAGTAATGTATGTACATCAGTGACTGCACCAGCAGAATAGTGAGTGCAGCTCTGGAGTATAATACAGGATGTAACTCAGGATCAGTAACAGGATAAAGTAATGTATGTACACAGTGACTGCACCAGCAGAATAGTGAGTGCAGCTCTGGAGTATAATACAGGATGTAACTCAGGATCAGTACAGGATAAGTAATGTATGTACCAGTGACTGCACCAGCAGAATAGTGAGTGCAGCTCTGGAGTATAATACAGGATGTTAACTCAGGATCAGTACAGGATAAGTAATGTATGTACACAGTGACTCCACCAGCAGAATAGTGAGTGCAGCTCTGGAGTATAATACAGGATGTAACTCAGGATCAGTACAGGATAAGTAATGTATGTACACAGTGACTCCACCAGCAGAATAG
Organism: Rhinella marina; assembly: GCA_900303285.1. Classification (NCBI taxonomy): domain Eukaryota; kingdom Metazoa; phylum Chordata; class Amphibia; order Anura; family Bufonidae; genus Rhinella; species Rhinella marina. The sequence continues at coordinate 166,364 of ONZH01014159.1, read as the reverse complement.
TGAGTGCAGCTCTGGAGTATAATACAGGATGTAACTCAGGATCAGTACAGGATAAGTTAATGTATGTACACAGTGACTCCACCAGCAGAATAGTGAGTGCAGCTCTGGAGTATAATACAGGAATGTAACTCAGGATCAGTACAGGAAATAAGTAATGTATGTACACAGTGACTCCACCAGCAGAATAGTGAGTGCAGCTCTGGAGTATAATACAGGATGTAACTCAGGATCAGTACAGGATAAGTAATGTATGTACACAGTGACTGCACCAGCAGAATAGTGAGTGCAGCTCTGGAGTATAATACAGGAATGTAACTCAGGATCAGTACAGGATAAGTAATGTATGTACACAGTGACTGCACCAGCAGAATAGTGAGTGCAGCTCTGGAGTATAATACAGGATGTAACTCAGGATCAGTACAGGATAAGTAATGTATGTACACAGTGACTCCACCAGCAGAATAGTGAGTGCAGCTCTGGAGTATAATACAGGATGTAACTCAGGATCAGTACAGGATAAGTAATGTATGTACACAGTGACTGCACCAGCAGAATAGTGAGTGCAGCTCTGGAGTATAATACAGGATGTAACTCAGGATCAGTACAGGATAAGTAATGTATGTACACAGTGACTGCACCAGCAGAATAGTGAGTGCAGCTCTGGAGTATAATACAGGATGTAACTCAGGATCAGTACAGGATAAGTAATGTATGTACACAGTGACTGCACCAGCAGAATAGTGAGTGCAGCTCTGGAGTATAAATACAGGATGTAACTCAGGATCAGTACAGGATAAGTAATGTATGTACACAGTGACTGCACCAGCAGAATAGTGAGTGCAGCTCTGGAGTATAATACAGGATGTAACTCAGGATCAGTACAGGATAAGTAATGTATGTACACAGTGACTGCACCAGCAGAATAGTGAGTGCAGCTCTGGAGTATAATACAGGATGTAACTCAGGATCAGTACAGGATAAGTAATGTATGTACACAGTGACTGCACCAGCAGAATAGTGAGTGCAGCTCTGGAGTATAATACAGGATGTAACTCAGGATCAGTACAGGATAAGTAATGTATGTACACAGTGACTGCACCAGCAGAATAGTGAGTGCAGCTCTGGAGTATAATACAGGATGTAACTCAGCATCAGTACAGGATAAGTAATGTATGTACACAGTGACTGCACCAGCAGAATAGTGAGTGCAGCTCTGGAGTATAATACAGGATGTAACTCAGGATCAGTACAGGATAAGTAATGTATGTACACAGTGACTGCACCAGCAGAATAGTGAGTGCAGCTCTGGAGTATAATACAGGATGTAACTCAGGATCAGTACAGGATAAGTAATGTATGTACACAGTGACTGCACCAGCAGAATAGTGAGTGCAGCTCTGGAGTATAATACAGGATGTAACTCAGGATCAGTACAGGATAAGTAATGTATGTACACAGTGACTGCACCAGCAGAATAGTGAGTGCAGCTCTGGAGTATAATACAGGATGTAACTGAGGATCAGTACAGGATAAGTAATGTATGTACATAGTGACTGCACCAGCAGAATAGTGAGTGCAGCTCTGGAGTATAATACAGGATGTAACTCAGGATCAGAACAGGATAAGTAATGTATATACACAGTGACTGCCACCAGCAGAATAGTGAGTGCAGCTCTGGAGTATAATACAGGATGTAACTGAGGATCAGTACAGGATAAGTAATGTATGTACACAGTGACTGCACCAGCCAGAATAGTGAGTGCAGCTCTGGAGTATAATACAGGATGTAACTCAGGATCAGTACAGGATAAGTAATGTATGTACACAGTGACTGCACCAGCCAAATAGTGAGTGCAGCTCTGGAGTATAATACAGGATGTAACTGAGGATCAGTACAGGATAAGTAATGTATGTACACAGTGACTGCACCAGCAGAATAGTGAGTGCAGCTCTGGAGTATAATACAGGATGTAACTCAGGATCAGTACAGGATAAGTAATGTATGTACACAGTGACTGCACCAGCAGAATAGTGAGTGCAGCTCTGGAGTATAATACAGGATGTAACTGAGGATCAGTACAGGATAAGTAATGTATGTACACAGTGACTGCACCAGCAGAATAGTGAGTGGCAGCTCTGGAGTATAATACAGGATGTAACTCAGGATCAGTACAGGATAAGTAATGTATGTACACAGTGACTGCACCAGCAAGAATAGTGAGTGCAGCTCTGGAGTATAATACAGGATGTAACTCAGGATCAGTACAGGATAAGTAATGTATGTACACAGTGACTGCACCAGCAGAATAGTGAGTGCAGCTCTGGAGTATAATACAGGATGTAACTGAGGATCAGTACAGGATAAGTAATGTATGTACACAGTGACTGCACCAGCAGAATAGTGAGTGCAGCTCTGGAGTATAATACAGGATGTAACTCAGGATCAGTACAGGATAAGTAATGTATGTACACAGTGACTGCACCAGCAGAATAGTGAGTGCAGCTCTGGAGTGTAATACAGGATGTAACTCAGGATCAGTACAGGATAAGTAATGTATGGTACACAGTGACTGCACCAGCAGAATAGTGAGTGCAGCTCTGGAGTATAATACAGGATGTAACTCAGGATCAGTACAGGATAAGTAATGTATGTACACAGTGATTGCACCAGCAGAATAGTGAGTGCAGCTCTGGAGTATAATACAGGATGTAACCCAGGATCAGTACAGGATAAAGTAATGTATGTACACAGTGACTGCACCAGCAGAATAGTGAGTGCAGCTCTGGAGTATAATACAGGATGTAACTCAGGATCAGTACAGGATAAGTAATGTATGTACACAGTGACTGCACCAGCAGAATAGTGAGTGCAGCTCTGGAGTATAATACAGGATGTAACTCAGGATCAGTACAGGATAAGTAATGTATGTACACAGTGACTGCACCAGCAGAATAGTGAGTGCAGCTCTGGAGTATAATACAGGATGTAACTCAGGATCAGTACAGGATAAGTAATGTATGTACACAGTGACTGCACCAGCAGAATAGTGAGTACAGCTCTGGAGTATAATACAGGATGTAACTCAGGATCAGTACAGGATAAGTAATGTGTGTAGACAGTGACTGCACCAGCAGAATAGTGAGTGCAGCTCTGGAGTGTAACTCGGGGTCAGTAATGTAATGTGATACTAAGTAATTCAGCTTCTATGTAACTTACACATATACTATACGCTTTTTAATCACATTATTTTGAAGGTCTTGGTCATGATGTTTTCTTCTCATTTTAGGGTTCTCGTGAGGTCTTTGAGAACTACTACAGGAAGCAGAGGAGAAAGCAGGCTCGCCTAGTACTACAACCCCCATCTAACATGGTAAGTATGGCAGTGGCTGTCTCCTGCGGTGTCCTGTACATTGTCCATCTATACGGCCTGCTTGTACTGAGCACAGCTTCACGTTCCTGCTGTTCATCTGTGATCTCTTATATGTGTTGTATAGTGTACCTACCTCTGGGGATAAGTGGGGGGATGGGCTCAGGAGAGGGACATTGTGACACCACCGTATAAATACTGTAGACCTAAGGTGTGGCTTCACCCAGACCTGACCGCACATGAACCCGTAGTCTTCCTCGTCTTTTGCAGCATGAAACCCTGGACGGATACAGGAAATACTTCCACCAGATTGTAGGGTAAGTGTCCTCTGCCGGTAAGTTGTCACAGCATTGATTGTGTCCAGAGCATGCAGCCTCACACCCACCTTCCTGGATGGAGCTGTCCTTGGTCTGTGTGATGGAACGTTAGGTCGGAGCTGCAGACACGCATTGCACCACAACATGTGCACCTCCTTAGGTTCCCAGTGCGTGGTATAAGAAATGTCAGCAGAGTTGAGCGGTTTCTTGGTCTTCTCTAGCTGCTTAAGAGAAGTTCTTCTGTTTAAAGAATGATAAGAAGTACGTGGGATGATCTCATCCCCACACTGTCTCCAAGGTGTATGATCTGGCAAAGGGGTGGGCGCTAAGAGTGTCCTGCTGCAGCCCAGACAGAAGAGTGGTTCCTGCTGCAGCCACTGACACAGGACAGTGAGGAGGAGGAGGAGTGACATGGCGGTCTTCTTAGATTTCTCAGTGTTAATTGCTACGTGAGACGCAGTAGAATGAGGGAGGAAGGGCTGAGGTTTCTTGGCTTTAATCATCGTGTAATGAAACCTTCTGCAGATTTCTAAATATACTTTGTCTCCTCACCACTTTCAAGATCCATTTCCTGGCGCGGAATGGGAAATCTCATTGTTTACTTACAACCAGGAATACCCCATCTTGACCTGGCGTCTCACAGCTGTAGTTTGTTACTGTGTGTCGGTGTATCTGCCCAGATCTGTGTCAGGAGTCCATGATGGTGGGCTCTTGTTAGCAGATGCCACAGGCTCCATTGTATGGTAAATCCATGGATGATTACTGACCTCAGTCTTACCAGTTATTGCTGGTTATTGTAGTCCGTGCACCTGCTGACCTGTATAAATGGCTGATTCCTATTGTTTTCTTTATACACAGGTTTTTTGTGGTTGAAGATCACATCCTGCACACGACGGGCGGGCTGGTGAATCGCGCTTATGTCGATGAGTTATGGGATTTGGCATTGTCAAAGACGATGGCGGCTCTGCGGACGCACTCGGTAATGTACCAGTACTTGGACTCTCTTACCGCAGTGTCCTGATCCGGCCTTGATAAATATTTCAGCCATTAATTGCGTTTGTCAAATGTCGGATCAAAGTTTTCTGCAAGTGGCAGTAGACTTCTAGATGGTCCTCAACGTCTGTGAGACCCTAACATTGGCCCTAGGCTTCTATGTGGCCCTCCCAGTGACTTTAGGTTTCTTTGTGGCCCTCTCACTGGCTCTAGACCTCTGTGTAGCCTCCCCGCTGGCTCTAGACCTCTGTGTAGCCTCCCCGCTGGCTCTAGACCTCTGTGTAGCCGCCCCGCTGGCTCTAGACCTCTGTGTAGCCGCCCCGCTGGCTCTAGACCTCTGTGTAGCCGCCCCGCTGGCTCTAGACCTCTGTGTAGCCGCCCCGCTGGCTCTAGACCTCTGTGTAGCCGCCCCGCTGGCTCTAGACCTCTGTGTAGCCGCCCCGCTGGCTCTAGACCTCTGTTTAGCCGCCCCGCTGGCTCTAGACCTCTGTTTAGCCGCCCCGCTGGCTCTAGACCTCTGTTTAGCCGCCCCGCTGGCTCTAGACCTCTGTGTAGCCGCCCCGCTGGCTCTAGACCTTGTGTAGCCGCCCCGCTGGCTCTAGACCTCTGTGTAGCCGCCCCGCTGGCTCTAGACCTCTGTGTAGCCGCCCCGCTGGCTCTAGACCTCTGTGTAGCCCGCCCCCGCTGGCTCTAGACCTCTGTGTAGCCGCCCCGCTGGCTCTAGACCTCTGTGTAGCCGCCCCGCTGGCTCTAGACCTCTGTGTAGCCGCCCCGCTGGCTCTAGACCTCTGTGTAGCCGCCCCGCTGGCTCTATATTTCTAGATGACTTCCCCACTGACTGTATTTTATATTTCTACTGGCTCTAATATCCCACAGAATGAACACCCCTGTGGTAAGTCCTGACGCACTGACACTAATTATATCACCTTCTGAATACTAAGAAGATCCTGATAACGTTACTGGCAGAGGGGCCCTGAGGACTTGAGTTGAGGAACACTCTTCTAGATTACCTCACTGGATCCAGGCCCTTGGATGACCAACCTTTTAGCTCAAAATGCAGATGACTCTGGACCACCCGAAGTCTCCCTGTTGAGTAGATCTTCTGGGACCATAATGGACTTTCATGACCTGTCTATATTAACTACTGACACAACTGATTTGATGAATGCAAAATTCATTTGACGCTGACCTGCTTGCGTGTCGCTCTTTCCTCCTGTAGTCCTACTGCTCCGATCCGAACCTAGTGTTGGATCTCAAGAACCTCATTGTGCATTTTGCAGACACGTTACAGGTGAGCTCCTGGCCTTGGTCCTGTCTTCTCTCCCCTTCTCCTGTTCTTATCCTCACCATGACCCTCTTCTCATTACATCCAGGGCTATGGCTTCCCAGTGAACCAACTCTTCGACATGTTGCTGGAAGTCAGAGACCAGTACAGTGAGATCTTACTGAAGAAGTGGGCTGGGGTCTTCAGGTAACTGGATCTGTAATATAACGCACATCATTGTGTGAACGGACACAAGAGATTCATCGCTACGTCTATTTACTTCCTCCAAAGTGACTCCAGATTTTATGACCCCACATTCGACTCGTGGCTGACTCTTGGATTTGGCATGCATCATTGATATTGATATTTTTCGCCCTTTTTTGCACACATTTTGGTTTTCCCAGGGCAGAAACTGCTTGTTTCAGACCTAAATGAAGATGTTTTTTTTTTGTCTTCTGTAGGAATATCCTGGACGCAGATAATTACAGTCCGATCCCAGTGAGCGATGAGACTGCCTACAAGAAGGTCATCAGCCAGTTCCCCTTCCAAGACCCGGAGTTAGAGAAGGTAGAGCTACGAGACTTGCCGGTTCCTCAGACTGCTGAGAGTGGTTACCCTGCTGACACGGCCTGGAAGGGGTTAATTGTCCTATGTGTTCTTGTCCTGCTGTGTTGGGACATATTTCTCCTGTGCTAGATCTGCTCCACTAAAAAAATAATTTGTTGTTATGTTGCATTTGTAACTGAGAAATATGTAAAGAAATCTCTGTATGTCCCAGGAGATCAGCCATGTCCACCCTCCTCCTCCTCACTGCACAGTGTCTGGCTGTAGGACAAGTGGCTGCAGCAGGAGACTCCCCCTTCTTAAGTCTGTAGCAGGATGCAAAGATTAAGCCCCGCCCATTGTCTAAAATCACGCCCCCTTCACATGCTCACCAGCAAACATGGAAGAGAACAGAGGGAGATTAACCCTTTATGTAGTCTGCAGGATTTCCACAAGACTGTTGTAGAAACGTGGAAAATCCTGCAGATTGACACTCTTTTCTTCTGTCCTTCCTCCATTCCATCTTTCTTTCCTGACGGCTTTTTTTTTCTTCTGCTCTGTCCTTCCGTTCCTCCACCTTTCTGTCTTTTCTTTCTTCTGTCCTTCCGCCCCTCCTTCCAGCTTTTCTTCCTTCCGCTGTTGCTGTTGTCCCATCATTCCTTTGTTCTTTTTGCCTTTTTGGCTTTTATTCCAGGGGGTACCTAAGGGGCACCCTGATATTACTATGAAAGGGCTGATCATTCATCTCTCCCAAGTTTAAAACCTTTTTCTCCTTTTTTCTTTGTTTTTTTCTTTTTCTTTTATATTGCTTGCAGCAACAGTTTCCCAAAAAATTCCCCTTTTCGGAATTTGTTCCTAAAATCTACTGTCAGATCAAGGAGTTCATCTATGCCTGCCTGAAGTTCTCTGAAGATTTACATCTAAGGTAATGAAATACCATAAATGACTGTGATAAATGGGAATGGAGCAGCTTCATATAATCCAGGCAGGACAGGGGGTGAGGTGCCCAGTGATGTTACATATAATCCAGGCAGGACAGGGGGTGAAGTGCCCAGTGATGTTACATATAATCCAGGCAGGACAGGGGGTGAGGTGCCCAGTAATGTTATATATAATCCAGGCAGGACAGGGGTGAGGTGCCCAGTGATGTTACATATAATCCAGGCAGGACAGGGGGTGAGGTGCCCAGTAATGTTAGATATAATCCAGGCAGGACAGGGGGTGAGGTGCCCAGTGATGTTACATATAATCCAGGCAGGACAGGGGGTGAGGTGCCCAGTGATGTTACATATAATCCAGGCAGGACAGGGGGTGAGGTGCCCAGTGATGTTACATATAATCCAGGCAGGACAGGGGGTGAGGTGCCCAGTGATGTTACATATAAACCAGGCAGGACAGGAGGTGAGGTGCCAGTGATGTTACATATAATCCAGGCAGGACAGGGGGTGAGGTGCCCAGTGATGTTACATATAATCCAGGCAGGACAGGAGGTGAGATGCCCAGTGATGTTACATATAATCTAGGCAGGACAGGAGGTGAGGTGCTCAGTGATGTTACATATAATCCAGGCAGGACAGGAGGTGAGGTGCTCAGTGATGTTACATATAATCCAGGCAGGACAGAGAGGTGAGGTGCCAGTGATGTTATATATAATCCAGGCAGGACAGGGGTGAGGTGCCCAGTGATGTTATATATAATCCAGGCAGGACAGGGGGGTGAGGTGCCCAGTGATGGTTACATATAATCCAGGCAGGACAGGGGGTGAGGTGCCCAGTGATGGTACATATAATCCAGGCAGGACAGGGGGTGAGGTGCCCAGTTGATGGTACATATTAATCTAGGCAGGACAGGAGGTGAGGTGCCCAGTGGATGTTACATATAATCCAGGCAGGACAGGAGGTGAGGTGCCCAGTTGATGTTACATATAATCCAGCAGGACAGGAGGTGAGGTGCCCAGTGATGTTATTATATAATCCAGGCAGGACAGGGGGTGAGGTGCCCAGTGATGGTTACATATAATCCAGGCAGGACAGGGGTGAGGTGCCCAGTGATGGTACATATAATCCAGGCAGACAGGGGGTGAGTGCCAGTGATGTTATATTAATCAGGCAGGACAGGGGGTGAGGTGCCCAGTGATGGTACATATAATCCAGGCAGGACAGGGGGTGAGGTGCCCAGTGATGGTACATATAATCCAGGCAGGACAGGAGTGAGGTGCCCAGTGATGTACATTAATCCAGGCAGGACAGGGGGTGAGGTGCCCGTGAATGTTACATATTAAACCAGGCAGGACAGGGGGTGAGGTGCCCAGTGATGGTACATATAATCTAGACAGGACAGGGGGTGAGGTGCGCAGTGATGGTACATATAATCTAGGCAGACAGGAGGTGAGGTGCCCAGTGATGTTATATATAATCCAGGCAGGACAGGAGGTGAGGTGCCCGGTGATGGTACATATAATCCAGGCAGGACAGGGGGTGAGGTGCCCAGTGATGTTACATATAATCCAGGCAGGACAGGAGGTGAGGTGCCCGGTGATGGTACATATAATCCAGGCAGTACTATTTGGGGAGTTGCCGTGTCTCCTTGCACATGACATATTTCGGAGGAGAACAGCATTGGGCCGTCCTGACGTTGGTCTTGGTTCCTGCTTTTTGTTTTTGTGGTCCGGCTCCATGTCTACCCCTGATGGAGGTGGAGGGGAGCATAGCCCTTCTTTTCCTCTCCTCTCTGGTATGTCCTGGCCTCCTAATCTCCACTAGACAAGGGAATAAAATGCGAGAGGTCACTGACCCTTGGGCTCTCTTTGGGATATTCGCACTTTGCAGCCTCCATCTCTCACCTCAGGTGATAAGAGCACTAGACCTCTCTGCTGACAGATCAAAGGGTCCGACCATTACCGGGCTCCTGAATTCAGAGATATCACACTTACATGTGTCAGGGGCCCAGCATGACGTGACATTCCCCTGACCACCATGCCCTGTATGTTATCTGTGGGCCATCTGCCCTGCCCCCGACACCTCATCTTCCTGCCTCCCTTTAGTCTGGAGTTCAACTATGAAATCTACCCTTTTCTAGGAGCTTCTCTGCCCGACGTCTCAGGACACGTCCTGCAGCTCTCTAATGTGCTGCATGGTTAGACTTCCCTGCGTTATAAAGTCCTGTCCAGTGTACACAGATGCAGGGCAGCTTACAGGAACGTGCTGGCACACTGTAACGAGTCCTGCTCCTGTGTTGTCCAGGAAGGTGGTAAACTGTGTGGGATAAGTGCACAGGAAGCAAATCTGAAGCTAGGAACAGACGCCAAACTGCATGTCAGGATGTGTAGATGTGTGTATATGTATGTGCAGCCGCACACCCCCATAGAAGTATGTATATATGTATGTGCAGCCGCACACCCCCATAGAAATATGTATATATGTATGTGCAGCCGCACACCCCCATAGAAATATGTATATATGTATTTGCAGCCTCACACCCTTATAGAAGTGTCTATACATATGTGCAGCCGCACACCCCCATAGAAGTATGTATATATGTATGTGCAGCCGCACACCCCCATAGAAATATGTATATATGTATGTGCAGCCTCACACCCTTATAGAAGTGTCTATACATATGTGCAGCCGCACACCCCCATAGAAGTATGTATATATGTATGTGCAGCCGCACACCCCCATAGAAGTATGTATATATGTATGTGCAGCCGCACACCCCCATAGAAGTGTGTATATATGTATGTGCAGCCTCACACCCCTATAGAAGTGTGTATATATGTATGTGCAGCCTCACACCCCTATAGAAGTGTGTATATATGTATGTGCAGCCTCACACCCCATAGAAGTGTGTATATATGTATGTGCAGCCTCACACCCCTATAGAAGTGTCTATACATTTGTGCAGCCGCACACCCCCATAGAAGTGTGTATATATGTATGTGCAGCCTCACACCCCTATAGAAGTGTGTATATATGTATGTGCAGCCTCACACCCCATAGAAGTGTGTATATATGTATGTGCAGCCTCACACCCCTATAGAAGTATGTATATGTATGTGCAGCCTCACACCCCTATAGAAGTGGTTATACATGTGTGCAGCCTCACACCCCCGTAGAAATATGGTATTATATGTATGTGCAGCCTCACACCCCCATAGAAGTGGTGTATATATGTATGGTGCAGCCTCACACCCCTATAGAAGTGTCTATACATTTGTGCAGCCGCACACCCCCATAGAGTGTGTATATATGTATGTGCAGCCGCACACCCCCATAGAAGTGTGGTATATATGTATGCTGCAGCCTCACACCCCTATAGAAGTGTGTATATATGTATGTGCAGCCTCACACCCCATAGAAGTGTGTATATATGTATGTTGCAGCCTCACACCCCTATAGAAGTATGTATATGTATGTGCAGCCTCACACCCCTATAGAAGTGGTTATACATGTGTGCAGCCTCACACCCCCGTAGAAATATGTATATATGTATGTGCAGCCTCACACCCCCATAGAAGTGTGTATATATGTATGTGCAGCCTCACACCCCTATAGAAGTGTGTATATATGTATGTGCAGCCTCACACCCTATAGAAGTGTGTATATATGTATGTGCAGCCTCACACCCTATAGAAGTTTGTATATATGTATGTGCAGCCTCACACCCCATAGAAGTGTGTATATATGTATGTGCAGCCTCACACCCCCATAGAAGTGTCTATACATTTGTGCAGCCTCACACCCCCATAATAGTGTATATATGTATGTGCAGCCTCACACCCCTATAGAAGTGTGTATATATGTATGTGCAGCCTCACACCCTATAGAAGTGTGTATATATGTATGTGCAGCCGCACACCCCCATAGAAGTGTGTATATATGTATGTGCAGCCTCACACCCCTATAGAAGTGTGTATATATGTATGTGCAGCCTCACACCCCTATAGAAGTGTGTATATATGTATGTGCAGCCTCACACCCCATAGAAGTGTGTATATATGTATGTGCAGCCTCACACCCCTATAGAAGTGTCTATACATTTGTGCAGCCGCACACCCCATAGAAGTGTGTATATATGTATGTGCAGCCTCACACCCCTATAGGTAAAGTGGCTGGTTATATATGTATGTGCAGCCTCACACCCCTATAGAAGGTATATGTTGCAGCCTCACCCCTAAGTTGTATGTTGCAGCCTCACACCCCTATAGAAGTGGTTATACATGTGTGCGCCTCACACCCCCGTAGAAATATGTATATATGTTGTGCAGCCTCACACCCCCATAGAAGTGTGTATATATGTATGTGCAGCCTCACACCCCATAGAAGTGTGTATATATGTATGTGCAGCCTCACACCCTATAGAAGTGTCTATACATTTGTGCAAGCCGCACACCCCCATAGAAGTGTGTATATATGTATGTGCAGCCGGCACACCCCCATAGAAGTGTGTATATATGTATGTGCAGCCTCACACCCCTATAGAAGTGTGTATATATGTATGTGCAGCCTCACACCCCATAGAAGTGTGTATATATGTATGTGCAGCCTCACACCCCTATAGAAGTATGTATATGTATGTGCAGCCTCACACCCCTATAGAAGTGGTTATACATGTGTGCAGCTCACACCCCCGTAGAAATATGTATATATGTATGTGCAGCCTCACACCCCCATAGAAGTGTGTATATATGTATGTGCAGCCTCACACCCCTATAGAAGTGTGTATATATGTATGTGCAGCCTCACACCCATAGAAGTGTGTATATATGTATGTGCAGCCTCACACCCCTATAGAAGTATGTATAATGTATGTGCAGCCTCACACCCCTATAGAAGTGGTTATACATGTGTGCAGCCTCACACCCCCGTAGAATATGTATATATGTATGTGCAGCCTCACACCCCCATAGAAGTGTGTATATATGTATGTGCAGCCTCACACCCCTATAGAAGTGTGTATATATGTATGTGCAGCCTCACACCCTATAGAAGTGTGTATATATGTATGTGCAGCCTCACACCCTATAGAAGTTGTATATATGTATGTGCAGCCTCACACCCCATAGAAGTGTGTATATATGTATGTGCAGCCTCACACCCCTATAGAAGTGTCTATACATTTGTGCAGCCGCACACCCCCATAGAAGTGTGTATATATGTATGTGCAGCCGCACCACCCCTATAGAAGTGTGTATATATGTATGTGCAGCCTCACACCCCATAGAAGTGTGTATATATGTATGTGCAGCCGCACACCCCTATAGAAGTGTCTATACATTGTGCAGCCGCACACCCCCATAGAAGTGGTATATATGTATGTGCAGCCTCACACCCCTATAGAAGTGTGTATATATGTATGTGCAGCCTCACACCCCATAGAAGTGTGTATATATGTATGTGCAGCCTCACACCCCTATAGAAGTATGTATATGTATGTGCAGCCTCACACCCCTATAGAAGTGGTATACATGTGTGCAGCCTCACACCCCCGTAGAAATATGTATATATGTATGTGCAGCCTCACACCCCCATAGAAGTGTGGTATATATGTATGTGCAGCCGCACACCCCTATAGAAGTGTGTATATATGTATGTGCAGCCTCACACCCCTATAGAAGTGTGTATATATGTATGTGCAGCCTCACACCCTATAGAAGTGTGTGTATATATGTAATGTGCAGCCTCACACCCTATAGAAGTGTGTATATATGTATGTGCAGCCTCACACCCTATAGAAGTATATATGTATGTGCAGCTATAGAAGTGTGTATATATGTATGTGCAGCCTCACACCCTATAGAAGTGTGTATTTGTGTATATAGATGTATATGCATGTGCCTCAACACCCCATAGAAGTGTGTATATGTTGTGCATACCCCATATGTTATATGCAGCCTCACACCCCTATAGAAGTGTGTATATATGTAATGTGCAGCCTCACCCCCATATAGTGTATATATGTATGTGCAGCCTCACACCCCCATAGATAGTGTATATATGTATGTGCAGCCTCACACCCTATAGAAGTGTTATATATGTTGTGTATATATGAGCAGCTCACACCCTATAGAAGTTTGTATATATGTATGTGCAGCCTCACACCCTATAGAAGTTTGTATATATGTATGTGCAGCCTCACACCCTATAGAAGTTTTATATATGTATGTGCAGCCTCACACCCTATAGAAGTGTGTACTATATGTTATGTGCAGCCTCACACCCTATAGAAGTGTGTATATATGTATGTGCAGCCTCACACCCTATAGAAGTGGTGTATATATGTATGTGCAGCCTCACACCCTATAGAAGTGGTGTATATATGTATGTGCAGCCTCACACCCCCATAGAAGTGTGTGTATATATGTATGTGCAGCCACACACCCCTATAGAAGTGGTTATACATGTGTGCAGCCTCACACCCCGTAGAAATATGTATATATGTATGTGCAGCCTCACACCCCCATAAAGTGTGTATATATGTATGGCAGCCTCACACCCTATAGAATGTGTATATATGTATGTGCAGCCACACACCCCCATAGAAGTGTCTATACATTTGTGCAGCCTCACACCCCCATAATAGTGTATATATGTATGTGCAGCCTCACACCCTATAGAAGTGTGTATATATGTATGTGCAGCCTCACACCCTATAGAAGTGTGTATATATGTATGTGCAGCCTCACACCCTATAGAAGTGTGTATATATGTATGTGCAGCCTCACACCCCTATAGAAGTGTGTATATATGTATGTGCAGCCTCACACCCCCATAGAAGTGTCTATACATTTGTGCAGCCTCACACCCCTATAGAAGTGTGTATATATGTATGTGCAGCCTCACACCCCCATAGAAGTGTCTATACATTTGTGCAGCCTCACACCCCCATAATAGTGTATATATGTATGTGCAGCCTCACACCCTATAGAAGTGTGTATATATGTATGTGCAGCCTCACACCCTATAGAAGTGTGTATATATGTATGTGCAGCCTCACACCCTATAGAAGTGTGTATATATGTATGTGCAGCCTCACACCCCTATAGAAGTGTGTATATATGTATGTGCAGCCTCACACCCCCATAGAAGTGTCTATACATTTGTGCAGCCTCACACCCCTATAGAAGTGTGTATATATGTATGTGCAGCCTCACACCCCCATAGAAGTGTCTATACATTTGTGCAGCCTCACACCCCCATAATAGTGTATATATGTATGTGCAGCCTCACACCCCTATAGAAGTGTGTATATATGTATGTGCAGCCACACACCCCTATAGATAAAGAATCCCTCTCTTTCCAGCTCTACAGAAGTGGACGACATGATCAGGAAGTCCACCAACCTGCTGCTGACCCGCACCCTGAGCAACTGTCTGCAGACCATCATCAAGCGGAAGAATGTGGGGCTCACGGAGGTAAGAGGGGCCGCCCCCACAAATAATTCACCTGTATGAAGCCACGACTTCCCACTTACAGAACGTGCCCCTCCCGCTACATAAACCTGCCCCAGTGTTCTGAGGATAGCTGACTATAGGAGGCGCTGTGCAGTGTGACCCAGTTCTCCTTCCTCCAGTGCCAGCAGCCGTCGTGTGAGGTCTGCGTCCGCTGTTTATTCTGCCGGCAGACGGCCACCTACACTCCTCCGGTCGGGCATTGAAGAGCGCATGCTGCATGAACGCTCGGCAGAAGTCCTGAAATGCGCTAGATATACAGTCCCCGGCTGTGTTTTCTCTGCCGCCCATTCCCCACATAGCTGGTAATGCTCCTCTTCCCATGAAAGGACGCACAACAATACGATGGGTAATTACTCTGGAGGAGGCTGAAGTCAACCTCGCGACTCCTCACAGCTTGTGCCTCCGCAGCCTCTGTCATTACTTCTGTTTATGACCTGTATTAGTATGAACTTGGGTAGCGAGTCTGAGTCTTATACTCCACTCACATCCAAAGCTGCCTTCACAGACCCCCACATCTCCTTACTTCATGGTTGCCTCCTCCAGGTTCAGTCTATATGTTGAGCATGCACTGCTGTTGTGCATGGGAGATGTTGGGTCATTCCGTAGGCGCTTGCGCAGTGTTGAGAAGTCCATTTTAGTTGTTACTGCGGCTACTACCTGTTTTCCGCCCAGTTTTCCCCGTATGACGATAAATCAGTAACTCGGATCTCCTGGTAGGGAGATTTGCATCTGACTTGTAATGTAGGTATGTAAATCATGGTGGACAGGCTGGCCATCACACATGCTGCACGTTGCAGGGTTACCTCCTGAATGCTGCCGTCACCCGCCCCACATTGCTGGGCTCCATCGTGTATGCTGGTGGAGCCCGCTGACATATACCAGAAGCTTCTGTAAATGGCGGATGATGAGCCTTGCGGTCACGGACCAGCAGCGCTCATGCTGTAAGAGGCAGTAAAGCGAGCCGTCGCCCAGCACTGCACCCAGTCTAAGGAGCTGCTGTCTGTCTGTCCACAGCTTGTGCAGATCATCATCAACACCAGTCACCTGGAGGTCTCCTGCAAGTACCTGGAGGAATTCATCACCAACATCACCAATGTTCTGCCCGACACCGTCCACACCACCAAGTTATACGGCCTGACCACATTCAAGGTGAGGACAGCAGCTCATGTGTGGACCACGCCCTTCTCTCCTGTATGTCCGCTGCATCTAGCCAGTTACAGGGAGCGGCGTCCCTCTAGTCCCATCATCCCCACACCAGGGGTGTTATTATTAATTCACTGTACACCAGCGATGTCATTATTAATTCACTGTACTCCAGGGAGGTCATTATTAATCCACTGTACACCAGGGGTGTCATTATTAATCCACTGTACTCCAGGGGGATCATTATTAATCCACTGTACACCAGGGGTGTCATTATTAATTCACTGTACTGCAGGGAGGTCATTATTAATCCACTGTACACCAGGGGCGTCATTATTAATCCACTGTACTCCAGGGGGATCATTATTAATTCACTGTACTCCAAGAACATCATTCTTAATCCACTGTACACCAGGGATGTCATTAATCCTCTGTACACCAGGGACATTATTATTAATCCACTGTACACCAGGGAGGTCATTATTAATCCACTGTACACCAGGGGCATCATTAATAATACACTGTACACCAAGGGCGTCATTATTAATCCACTGTACACCAGGGATGTCATTATTAATCCACTGTACTCCAGAGGGGGTCATTATTAATCCACTGTACACCAAGGGCGTCATTATTAATCCACTGTACACCAGGGACGTTATTATTAATCCACTGTACTCCAGGGAGGTCATTATTAATCCACTGTACACCAGGGGCGTCATTATTAATCCACTGTACACCAGGGGCATCATTAATAATACACTGTACACCAAGGGCGTCATTATTAATCCACTGTACACCAGGGATGTCATTATTAATCCACTGTACACCAGGGGGGGTCGTTATTAATCCACTGTACACCAGGGGGGGTCATTATTAATACACTGTAGACCAGGGACGTCATTATTAATACACTGTACTCCAGGGGGGGTCGTTATTAATCCACTGTACACCAGGGGGGTCGTTATTAATACACTGTAGACCAGGGACGTCATTATTAATCCACTGTACTCCAGGGACGTTATTATTAATCCACTGTACTCCAGGGGGTCATTATTAATCCACTGTACTCCAGGGGGGGTCATTATTAATCCACTGTACTCCAGGGGGGGTCATTATTAATCCACTGTACTCCAGGGGGGGTCATTATTAATCCACTGTACTCCAGGGGGGGTCATTATTAATCCACTGTACTCCGGGGGGGGTCATTATTAATCCACTGTACACCAGGGGGGTCGTTATTAATCCACTGTACACCAGGGGGGGGTCATTATTAATACACTGTAGACCAGGGACGTCATTATTAATCCACTGTACTCCAGGGGGGGTCGTTATTAATCCACTGTACACCAGGGGGGGTCATTATTAATACACTGTAGACCAGGGACGTCATTATTAATCCACTGTACTCCAGGGACGTTATTATTAATCCACTGTACTCCAGAGGGGGTCATTATTAATCCACTGTACTCCAGGGGGGTCATTATTAATCCACTGTACTCCAGGGGGATCATTATTAATCCACTGTACTCCGGGGGGGGGGGGGTCATTATTAATCCACTGTACTCCAGGGATGCCATTTATACCTGACATGACATCTCACTTGTCTGAACCTTCCTGCTGTTCCTGTGTCTCTTCCTGCAGGATGCCAGACAGGCCGCAGAAGAGGAGATCTACACCAATCTGAACCAGAAGATCGACCAGTTCCTGCAGCTGGCAGACTATGACTGGATGACCACAGAGTCTGGAGAGCAGGCCAGCGACTATCTCATGGATTTGGTGGCTTTCTTGAATAGCACTTTTGCAGTGTTCACCCATCTTCCTGTAAGTAGCTCCACTGAACCGCTTGCTGCACACAAAGCCCAGTATTAATGTTACTAATGGATCATGTGGTCCCTCAGGTGACTTCACATACAGATGAGTTGCTGAATAATTGTCAATGGCCAACTCATGTGACATGAACACAGCTAGTGCAGTAATCTTCCCTAGGTTTTTTAAAGTACAAAACAATTTTAATCCAAATTTCAATTCGATCATACCTCAATGAGTAGCACATATTTTATACTTTCTGTACCACAGGAGGAATATAACTACTATAATACTGCTCCTATGTACAAGAATATAACTGCTATAATACTGCTCCTATGTACAAGAATATAAGTGCTATAATACTGCTCCTATGTACAAGAATATAACTACTATAATACTGCCTCCTATGTACAAGAATATAACTACTATAATACTGCTCCTGTGTACAAGAATATAAGTACTATAATACTGCTCCTATGTACAAGAATATAAGTACTATAATACTGCTCCTATGTACAAGAATATAACTACTATAATACTGCTCCTATGTACAAGAATATAACTGCTATAATACTGCTCCTATATACAAGAATATAACTACTATAATACTGCCTCCTATGTACAAGAATATAACTACTATAATACTACTCCTATGTACAAGAATATAATTACTAATAAATACTGCCTCCTATGTACAAGAATATAAACTACTATAATACTGCTCCTATGTACAAGAATATAACTACTATAATAATGCCTCCTGGTACAAGAATATAACTACTATAATACTGCTCCTATGTACAAGAATATAACTACTATAATACTGCCCTATGTACAAAATATACTACTATAATACTGCCTCCTATGTACAAGAATATAACTAACTGTAATACTGCTCTTATGTACAAGAATATAACTACTATAATACTGCTCCTATGTATAAGAATATATCTACTATAATACTGCTCCTATGTACAAGAATATAACTACTATAATACTGCCTCCTATGTACAAGAATATAACTACTATAATACTGCTCCTATGTACAAGAATATAACTACTATAATACTGCCTCCTATGTACAAAAATATAACTACTATAATACTGCCTCCTATGTACAAGAATATAACTACTGTAATACTGCTCTTATGTACAAGAATATAACTACTATAATACTGCTCCTATGTATAAGAATATATCTACTATAATACTGCTCCTATGTACAAGAATATAACTACTATAATACTGCCTCCTATGTACAAGAATATAACTACTATAATACTGCTCCTATGTACAAGAATATAACTACTATAATACTGCCTCCTATGTACAAAAATATAACTACTATAATACTGCTCCTATGTACAAGAATATAACTACTATAATACTGCCTCCTATGTACAAGAATATAACTACTATAATACTGCTCCTATGTACAAGAATATAACTACTATAATACTGCTCCTATGTACAAGAATATAACTACTATAATACTGCTCCTATGTACAAGAATATAACTACTATAATACTGCTCCTATGTACAAGAATATAACTACTATAATACTGCTCCTATGTACAAGAATATAACTACTATAATACTGCTCCTATGTACAAGAATATAACTACTATAATACTGCTCCTATGTACAGAATATAACTACTATAATACTGCTCCTATGTACAGGAATATAACTACTATAATACTACCTCCTATGTACAGAATATAACTACTATATATACTGCTCCTATGTACAAGAATATAACTACTATAATACTGCTCCTATGTACAAGAATATAACTACTAATAAATACTGCTCCTATGTACAAGAATATAACTACTATAATACTGCTCCTATGTACAAGAATATAACTACTATAATACTGCTCCTATGTACAAGAATATAACTACTATAATACTGCTCCTATGTACAAGAATATAACTACTATAATACTGCTCCTATGTACAAGAATAATAACTACTATAATACTGCTCCTATGTACAAGAATATAACTACTATAATACTGCTCCTATGTACAAGAATATAACTACTATAATACTGCCTCCTATGTACAAGAATATAACTACTATAATACTGCTCCTATGTACAAGAATATAACTACTATAATACTGCTCCTATGTACAAGAATATAACTACTATAATACTGCTCCTATGTACAAGAATATAACTACTATAAATACTGCTCCTATGTACAAGAATATAACTACTATATACTGCCCTATGTACAAGAATATAACTACTATAAACTGCTCCTATGTACAAGAATATAACTACTATAATACTGTTCCTATGTACAAGAATATAACTACTATAATACTGCCTCCTATGTACAAGAATATAACTACTATAATACTGCCTCCTATGTACAAGAATATAACTACTATAATACTGCCTCTTATGTATCAAGAATATAACTACTATAATACTGCTCCTATGTACAAGATATAACTACTATAATACTGCTCCTATGTACAAGAATATAACTACTATAATACTGCTCCTATGTACAAGAATATATCTACTATAATACTGCTCCTATGTACAAGAATATAACTACTATAATACTGCTCCTATGTACAAGAATATAACTACTCTATACTGCCTCCTATGTACAAGAATATAACTACTATAATACTGCTCCTATGTACAAGAATATAACTACTATAATACTGCTCCTATGTACAAGAATATAACTACTATAATACTGCTCCTATGTACAAGAATATAACTACTATAATACTGCTCCTATGTACAAGAATATAACTACTCTAATACTGCCTCCTATGTACAAAATATAAACTACTATAATACTGCTCCTATGTACAAGAATATAACTACTATAATACTACCTCCTATGTACAAGAATATAACTACTATAATACTGCTCCTATGTACAAGAATATAACTACTATAATACTGCTCCTATGTACAAGAAATATAACTACTATAATACTGCTCCTATGTACAAGAATATAACTACTATAATACTGCTCCTATGTTACAAAGAATATAACTACTATAATACTGCTCCTATGTACAAGAAATATAACTACTATAAATACTGCTCCTATGTACAAGAATATAACTACTATAATACTGCTCCTATGTACAAGAATATAAACTACTATAATACTGCTCCTATGTACAAGAATATAACTACTATAATACTGCTCCTATGTACAAGAATATAACTACTATAATACTGCTCCTATGTACAAGAATATAACTACTATAATACTGCTCCTATGTACAAGAATATAACTACTATAATACTGCTCCTATGTACAAGAATATAACTACTATAATACTGCTCCTATGTACAGAATATAACTACTATAATACTGCTCCTATGTACAGAATATAACTACTATAATACTGCTCCTATGTAACAAGAATATAACTACTATAATACTGCCTCCTATGTACAAGAATATAACTACTATAATACTGCCTCCTATGTACAAGAATATAACTACTATAATACTGCTCCTATGTACAAGAATATAACTACTATAATACTGCTCCTATGTACAAGAATATAACTACTATAATACTGCCTCCTATGTACAAGAATATAACTACTATAATACTGCTCCTATGTACAAGAATATAACTACTATAATACTGCTCCTATGTACAAGAATATAACTACTATAATACTGCTCCTATGTACAAGAATATAAACTACTATAAATACTGCCTCCTATGTACAAGAATATAACTACTATAATACTGCTCCTATGTACAAGAATATAACTACTATAATACTGCCTCCTATGTACAAGAATATAACTACTATAATACTGCTCCTATGTACAAGAATATAACTACTATAATACTGCCTCCTATGTACAAGAATATAACTACTATAATACTGCTCCTATGTACAAGAATATAACTACTATAATACTGCCTCCTATGTACAAGAATATAACTACTATAATACTGCCTCTTATGTATAAGAATATAACTACTATAATACTGCTCCTATGTACAAGAATATAACTACTATAATTCTGCTCCTATGTACAAGAATATAACTACTATAATACTGCTCCTATGTACAAGAATATAACTACTATAATACTGCTCCTATGTACAAGAATATAACTACTATAATACTGCTCCTATGTACAAGAATATAACTACTATAATACTGCTCCTATGTACAAGAATATAACTACTATAATACTGCCTTCTGATATAATTACTGTAATACTGCTTTTCTTTTCAGGGTAATATACTGTGTTCATATATGAGTCCCCTTTAGACTCTTTGTTATAGATGTGTCCCCATGTAGCAGTATGACATTGCGGGAGACGTGTGGCAGCGCTATCTGCTGCTATCATCTCCTGCAGGAAGTGCTGTGTACACACAGATGAGGAGGACACTATGTTCGGTAGCTTTTCTCTTCTGTCGTCCCCTTCTATTACATCCTGACATCTCCCTGTATAAGTGGGTCTAAGTTCAGGATGTTCTGGCTCTTAGGGGAGGAAGTTTCTCCACATTGTACACTCGGATACCAGAGATGTGTGATGGCGGCACATGTAGGAGTGAGTTAGTATTACTTGAGCGAGGGACCTTCTCTTGTTTCCCCATGTCAGTGACCTCTGCTTCTTGCCACAGGCTGCTGTTGACTCGCACTCCATGATGCCGGTGAGTAGCCGGAGTGCCCCTGCTATTGAGGGGGGCAGCAGTGTGATCTGCATGACCAGTGCCACCTAACAGTACCCTGCGTGTTGTGGAGGCTGCATGGCGTGTGCAACACTATTAACCCCGCCCGTGTTCTGTGCTCCCCATAAATATCACAGGAATAATGAAGTATAATCCTCTGCTCTCAGTTACAAAGTGTCCTCCTGCTAGGACTACCAGCGGTAGGGAGACCTTCCCGTGTTACATTCCCCTGCATCGCCCCCAGAGGAGAAATGAAGTATTACACAGTGTCCATCAGTGGTTTATCTGTGTAATGCAGGACAGGGCCGCTCCTCCTGAGACACTTTGTAGCAGCTATCTATTTAAGAAATTTGGACACCCCGGAAATCCCTAATATTGTGTCTTTAAAACTGGACAGTCCCTTTAAAAAGAGAGCACATATGACCACACAGTTAAAGGGGTTTTCCTGGACCCAGAAGACCTCCACCCCCCAGCAGCCCAGCGATCCCCACTTAATTGCACACAACACCCATGTAAGAGAAAGTTTGTAATAGTCCATCCCAGAGGTGCGTGGATCAGCTGCTCGGGAACGTGACGCTCCTCTTCTGAAAGTCCTTCTTCTGCCTTCATCACGTCCTTTACCAGGTTTCTGACCTGGTCTGTGGACCGTACGTCACTTCCGCTGCGGTTGGGGTCTGGACTATTCCTGGTGCAAACTGGTGTGTTCACCAAGAGTAGTGGCGCATGCACAGATGAGGTGGATTCAGGAGTTTCCGCGTGTGCTAGGGAGAGGAATAGCTATGTCCTAGTCTACAGCGGACATGTCGTCCAGTCCATAGCCAAGGCTGTAAACCTGGTAAAGGAC
The DNA here is from genome assembly GCA_900303285.1 of Rhinella marina. Lineage (NCBI taxonomy): Eukaryota > Metazoa > Chordata > Amphibia > Anura > Bufonidae > Rhinella > Rhinella marina. The sequence continues at coordinate 142,938 of ONZH01014159.1, read as the reverse complement.
ATGACACCAGAAGCAGGATTTTCAGAAGTGGGCGTCTTCCACGCAACTTCAAGACTGTCTACAGTCATGTTTCATTTAGATGGGTTTGTGGTACCTGCCTTGTCTTGGAAAACTTCTTTAAAGAACCACTCCAGTATTCTAGTGGTGTAATCTGTTGCACCCTAACTCAGTTTCATCCATACATTTTGAACCTTTTCGTCATGGGACCTCAAGTCTGACAACCATCACAGAGATTGTCTGATATGTAAACAGGATCTTGATCTCTTCCACGTGGCTGACTTCTTGAGAACTACAGGATGATATCACCAATCAAATCCCTTCTGGCAGCTCTCGGGCCGCACCCCTCCTCACTTTCCTTATTCCTCTGTATGTCCCTGCATTTGAGTGCAGATATGTAGGCGAGTGCCCACTGTGATTGGCTGCAGTTACGTAACCCTCCTGACTCACACTGCCTGTACTATCTGTGTGTGCTCACTCTCCAGTGTAGTTCCATAGAAGGTAGCCTCATACTGGTCTCCTAAATGTAACAGCTGATAGGGGAGAGTGGGTAGACAGGCTGAAGCTGAATCACATAGGAGAACATGGAGACTCCGCAGTGTGAGGGGACAGCAGATATGTCACCAACTCACACAGCATCTTATGTGTGGACAGGAAGTCTAATTCTCTATGCATTCCTATGGGAGCCTCACTCTGAGTCTCATAGGAATGAATAGAGCAGTAACTGGCTTCCTGTCCTGGGTCAGTTGGAGATCAGAGAGTTGGTCACATGACACACAGTGTCATACAGTCACTGATTAGAAGATTGCACTCACTACAGATTACATCATGCACCTTTCTAACAGGTCAGAGAATAAATTTTTTTGTGGGAGTTCTTTAAGTGCTAGACCCAGCTATAGCCAAGGTCCATGATGTTGTGCTCCTCATCTCGCCCAACTATCCAGACCCCCTGCTCTCTACTCATGAGGAGCGTCTCTGATTTGGCTGATCTCTGTAGTCATGTTCCTTGACTTATAAGTACGTCAGACATTGACTTGCAGGTGGATAGAGGTCTCCTCAAGAGCCTGGTGGCCCCAATGTCACTTGGTCTCTGTGGTTTGCTTTATCAAGACTTGCCACTTCTCATCAACCATCTCTTAGGGCTGTGCAGGCAACCTTCTGGGGTGGACAATTTTCTAGGCTTTTTGCTGGCCATTCCATTGAAGAAAATAGATTGCACTCAGAAGAGGTGAAAACACATGGGGCAATACATGGAAAAGCCTGTCTTCTGCCCTCCTCATGTGCATGCATCTTTAAGAGCTGCTGACGGTCTCCCCACCGCTCCTCATGGCCTCCGGGCGCAGATTAATGACTGTTTATTCCATCCGTCAGGCCGTAAAGTGGACTTTAATGAGCTCTTTGATAGGAGACTTGTTCTGCACAAAGCACCTTTCAGGTCAGGCATCTCGTCTAATTGATGACATACTGCGTCCCTCGAACACCAGACGCTACTGGTCAGCAGGAGCACCGAAAATAGACCCGACCTCTGCCATCTGTTGGACCTTCACACACACACAGTGCCTTGAAAAAGTATTCCTAACCCTTGAACTTTTCAACATTTTTTCACGTTATACCCACAAACTTAAATGTACTTTATGTCACAGACCAAGTAGTAAGGGTGAAGTGAAAAGAAAATGATATAAGGTTTTCAAAATTTTTAGTTAATAAATATCTGAAAAGTTTGACTCGGATACCCCTAAATAATGTGACCATTGCCTTAAGAAGTCACCTAATTAGTAGTTACTATGTGTAATTTATTCTCGGTATAACTCCAGCTGTTCTGTGAAGGCTTCAGAGGTTTGTTAGTAAACATTAGTGATCAAACAGCATCATAAAAACCAAGGAACACGCCAGACAGGTCAGGGAGAAAGTTGTGGAAAAGTGTAAAGCAGGATTAGGTTATAAAAAATATATATATATATCCCAAGCTAAACATCTCACAATGCACTCTGCAATCCATCACCTGAAAATGGAAGGAGTATGACACAACTGCAAACCTACCAAGACATGGCCGTCCACTGACCGTCCAGGCAAGTAGAGCGCTACTTAGACAAGCAGCCAAGAGGCCCATGGAGGAACTGCAGAGATCCACAGCTCAGGTGGGAGAATCTGTCCACAGGACAACTATTTGTCGTGCACTCCACAAATCTTGTCTTTATGGAAGAGTGGCAAGAAGAAAGTCCACTTTGAAAGCCATGAGAAGTCCCATTTGCAGTTTGCCACAAGCCATATAGAGGACACAGAAAACATGTGTAAGAAGGTTCTCTGGTCAGATGTGACCAAAGTTGAACTTCTTGGCCTAAATGCAAAACGCTATGTGCGGCAGAAAACTAACCCTGCACATCACCCTGAACATCACCCTGAACTCACCGTCCCCACCGTGAGACATGGCGGTGGCAGCATCATGCTGCGGGGAAGCTCTTCTTCAGCAGGGACAGGGTAGCTGGTCAGAGTTGATGGGAAGATGGATGGAGCTAAATACAGGGCAATCCTGGAGGAAAACCTGGTAGAGGCTGCAAAAGACTTGAGACTGGGGTGGAGGTTCACCTTCCAGCAGGACAATGACCCTAAACATCCAGCCACAGCTACAATGGAATGGTGTAGATGAAAGCATCTTCATGTGTTAGAACGGCCCAGGCCTAAATCCCATTGAGAATCACCGGCAAGACTTGAAGATTGCTGTTCCCAGACGATCTGACAGAAAGAATAGCACAGCATGCAGCACTAATCTTCCTGTCAAAATGACACACCACATTGGGTCTCATGATGAATGATTCTGCCCTACCAAACATACAGGAGAATACAGCACCACATACCTCCCACGTCCAGTAATGTCTCCTCTGATGTGGATCTTCTCTTTCCTCGTTTTCTCAGTTCGGACCAGATCGCCATGATGACTACTTTTAGCCGTGTCTCTTCTCTGCGGTTTGACACACAGACATCTTGGTTTCCTACTTTTCCATCATCATCCCACCTTCTGGACACCCCCTGTGCTCCCCAGTATTATACTGCAGAAACAGATAGCACCCCTGAAAATACTAGTACCACACAGACAGTGTTTTGCCACAGAGTGCCTTAAAAAATAACTGTGCCCAGTAAATAGTGTCCCTGACGGTAATGGTGCCGTAAATATAGTGTCCCCCAAAAATAATTGTGGTAAGCTGATACTGTGCCAGGGTGCCCCCATGTTAATAGTTCTCCCTAGAGTCCCACCAATAATTCTCTCCTATAGTGCCCCAGTAGTAATAATGTCCCCATGATGTGTGCCAGTAGGAACAATGCCACCTTATAGTGTCCCTAGCAGAAACAATGCCACCTCATATTGATTGCCCTTAGAGAAAAAATGCCCCCTCATAGTGCCCCCAGTAGTACCAACGTCCCCTGGTTAAAATGAGCAACCCCCTCAAAGTTGCCCAAGATCATGCTCAGACACTCCCTACCACGCTGCTGTCTGTAATGTGGTGCAGGACACAGTCCTCTTCTGGTCTCGGTCCTGAGCTCAGGTGGTTGCAGTGATGATGATGACGTAGCGCCGTCGGTGTCCTCTGATAGAATTCAGGCCTAGTGCCTATGATAGTGAGCAGCAGGCTGCTAGGGCAGTCCCATGTACCATGTCAGGTATGTAATCTGCAGGTTGAGAACCACTTGTGTAGACGACTTAATGCTCAGTCTTCTGGGGTATTCCCGGTATGTAGTGGTTAGTTCCTACTAAAAGTTCTCCAAAGAACCAGCGACACTTGGTCACCCAAGACTCAACAAATCACTGACAGTCTTCCTGCAAGCTGTGATAGAAAGGGGTCAGGACACAGAGGACTTCACAGCTTGCTGAACATGCTGCCATGTAGTCAGACCAGTCAGTGTGCCTGTGCACATGGACATGTGAGCATCACAGCTGGACCATGGAATAGTGGAAGAAGACGGCCTGGTCTGAGGAATCGTGTTACAACATGTGGATGGTCATGTGCGTGTGCATCACGTACCTGTGGAAGATGGTGGCCTTGTCTGATGAATCACATTACATCATGTGGACGGCCGGTGCATGTGCGTCACTTACCTGGAGAAGAGATGCCACCAGGTGCACTCTGAGAAGAAGACGGTGTGTGTGGTCTGATGAATCACATCATGTGGACTACCGGTGCGTGTACATCACTTACCTGGGGAGGAGATGGCACCAAATGCACTATGGGAAGAAGACGGCGTGGTCTGATGAATCACATTACGTCATGTGGACAGCCGGGTGCATGTGCGTCACTTACCTGAAGAAGAGATGTTACCAGATGCACTATGGGAAGAAGTCAAGCTGGTGAAGGCGGTGATGTTCTGGATGACGTGCCACATGTAGATGTAACACATACACCACCTACCTAAACGCTGTACAGACAAGTACCCCCATCATGGCAGTGGTGCCTCCTAATGGCAGTGGCCTCTTTCACCAGGATAGTGGCCGGCCACACTGCAAAAACCATCCATCAATGAGGGACATGATGAGATGAAGGTGATGAGTCACTTACCACAGAAAACGCAAAGGCAGATAGATAGCAGGTCAGTGGTTCTAGGCAGTGGCACAACTTACACTACCCTCGAAAAGTTAGGGATATTTGGCTTTGGGAAAAATTTATGAAAAACATAATAAATTTCCTGCTGCTGTGATATATTATGAAGGTCGGGCATTTAAGTAGAAGCAACAATGGAGATTTCCTCATCTCACACAATTTATTGACACAAAAGCCAACCCCAGTGCTGGGTATACTGCCACAAAATGTCAGTGTCTCCAGAACTTATCATGTGGCCTTGAGCATCAATTCCAGCTTGACAACAACATCTCCTGCTGTTCACAAGTCCTCTTATTGTCTTCTGAGACATGGCATCCCACTCTTCTTTGAAGGGCGGCCCTCAGGACATTGAGGTTCTGAGGTACAGAGTTAAGAGCCTCTACACGGGAGGCCCTCCCGTCTCCAGCAGCCGCTCCCTAATGATGTGACCTCGATGAGCTGGAGCATTGTCCTCCATGAAGATGACATTAGACCGGGGTTGTCCCTGCAGAGGCACAATGACTGGATTAATGATGTTATTCAGGTAGTCTGGGCTTGTGACTGGTCCAATTACAAAAGTGTAGGGCAGTTCTGTACTGACGAGACACACCGGCCCACACTTTAACACCACAACCACCAAAGGTTCATCTGGTGACAACAGTGGCTGATGCAGAGCGCTCTCCTTGACGTCTTCGATATCTGTAGTGGCCATCATTTCTGCTCAGCGTGAATCGACTTTCATCAGTGAACAGCACTGAGGCCCCTGGTCCTCGTCCAGAGTAGATGTTCCCTGGTCCATACAAGACGATGATTCCTGTGGTCAGGTACCTTGCAGGTCGTCTAGCACACAGACCACACTGATGTAAATGGTTTCCAATGGTCTGACATGACACGTGTGCCTCTCACCTCCCTTAAATGTGCCTGGAGTTGTGTGGCATTCATCATCCGGTTCCTCAGGGCATTGTTCACATTGAAGCGCTCATCAGTGTGGGATGTGGCCACAGGACGTCCACTTCTCTGCCTTTCTGTGACTCTTCCAGTCTCTGTATCTCTGATAAAACCTGCTGAGGAGTCTCTGTGACTCTCTAAGCTCAGTGGCCACTTCCATCCTGCTTGAAGCATCGCAATGGAAGAAGTACTTTCAATCAATTGTTAGGTGTCGTTTTGGTCTCATGATATCAAAATGTGAGCAGCATGATGAGGAGGACTGATTAATACCAATTCTAACTGAACCAGGAAATTTATTGGGCGATTCATGGATCAAACACCTGGTGGGAATTTTGCTGTTAAGCTCCTTGTTAGAGAACAGCAAGTTGTGCAAAAATTACTGAAACATTGAACAGTTGGATGTGTGCATTCAGAATTGCTGGGAGTTGTAGTCATGCACAGGAAGGTGATCCTTGATGATAAAGGATAGCGGCTGTGCATTGCTGGGAGTTGTAGTCGTGCAGAAGAGGGTGGCATATGATGGCGGCTGTACATTGCTGGGGATGGTTTAAGCTCTATAGGGATGGGATTTGTTGCTCATCCCCGTACCTCGTTCTCCACTAATCCTGCAAGTGTATAACATAACATTTATCTGGTATTAAGGACCCCGGGGCCCAACAACTGCAGGAACAGCAGCGCTGTCTCCTGAAATACTCTGTGCTGATGACTCTGCTCCACCAAATCACAGGATAGGACCATAATACAATTCTGTTATACTCTGTACATACAGCACTACAACCCTCAACATGACTGACCACTAGACCATAATACCCTGCACTTATACTGTATACATGGCAGACGACTCCTCCCCACGTGACCGACCCCTGTCCGTTTTCTGTCTTGCAGGGTAAGGTTGCCCAGACGGCCTGCATGTCCGCCTGCAAACACCTCTCCACCTCGCTGACGCAGCTGCTCCTGGAGGCGGAGGTCAAGCAGATCACCATGGGGGCCCTGCAGCAGTTCAATCTGGATGTGAAGGAGTGTGAAAGTAAGTGTACGTCCTGCAGGGGCCTATGGGTGGGGGCGTCTGGGAGATCCTGCCGCCGGCCTGCACGTCTCCCGCTGCCCAATTAGATAGTGTGAAAGGCTCAGACATTGCTGAGCAGGTGCTGTCAACCTGACCAGCAGGAGATGTGACCTTCCGCCCCGCCAGGCCCTACACTGCCACCCTCATGCCAGGGAGGAAGACTGATGACGGCCATCCATCAGCGTCACTCCTGGCCATTAGCTCTCAATAGATGGCTTCTGAGGTCCTTTCCTGTGGGAAGCCAGGGGTCTTGTTGTCTGGCAGCTTCTGTCTTGTAATCTACTTGTTTAAAGATTTACAGACTTCGGCCCAGAGAATAGGAGGGGGCCGGGGGGCCGTGCGGAGATCCTCCTGTGCCGGTGGAGGTGCTCAGTCTAGATCTGTCCACCAGCATAAGTTATAACACAAGAAATGTAATATCTGTGTAACATCTAGTCTGTTTTTACTTCCCGCAGCCATAACGTTTTTATTTTTCCATTCACATAGCCATATGAGAGCTTGTTTTTTTATGGGACAAGTTGTACTTTCTAAAAGCACCATATAATGTAGTGGGAAAAAAACACAATTCCACCACAGTTTTATGGGTTGTGTTTTTGCAGCGTTCCCTTCATTCTCTGGGTCAGCACCATTACAACTATGGTACATATTATAGTTTTTCTTGTGTTTTAAAACATTTTTTTTCTCTTTCTATCACCATATTCTGCCCCCCCCCCATAAAGTTTTTTATTGTTCAGACTGTGGAGCTGTGTGAGGCTGAGGAAAGTGTGTGACTTTTTGATAACTTTTTGATTACATTTTTTCAGGAGGTGAAGCAAAGAAAAAATGGTGAATCGGCCATTTTGGTTTCATATCCTATTAAAGCATTTTTTTAAAGCACTTATATTAAAGGGGTTCTGCAGTTGTTTAAAACTGATGATCTATCCTCTGGATAGATCATCAGCATCTGATCGGCGGCGGTCTGACACCCGGGGCCCCCGCTGATCAGCTGTTTGAGAAGGCAGCGGTGCTGTAGGAGCGCCGCGGCCTTCTCTGTGTTTACCGCAGGCCCAGGTACGTCACGACTACTATCACTGGCCTGGGCGCGGCTAAGCTCCATTCATGAGAACAGAGCTTAGCCCCGCCCAGGCCAGTGATACTGCAGAACCCCTTTAAGTCCCCTTAGGGGCTTTAGATCGCTTGTCCCATAGACTGCAATGAATTAGCATTGCAGCCTATGAGACATTCAATACAGTCAATGGCAGGGCTCCATTGGAACTATTGTTGTGGTAGCCTCAGATCCTTCAGAGGGACCGAAGCCATCACAGCAAATGAATGGCTTCCCCGATCTCATCTCCCGAGCGCCATATTTAAAGACACAAAATCTGCCGTAGTCAATAGTTAATAGGTAGTATAGTAAAAAAATTCATAAAATAAATCGGTGGCTGGGTAGTTGGTGCCCCGGCTGTCTGGCGCCCCGGCTGTCTGGCTGTCTGGCGCCCCGGCTGTCTGACTGTCTGGGGCCCGGCTGTCTGACTGTCTGGCGCCCCGGCTGTCTGACTGTCTGGCGCCCCGGCTGTCTGACTGTCTGGCGCCCCGGCTGTCTGACTGTCTGGCGCCCCGGCTGTCTGACTGTCTGGCGCCCCGGCTGTCTGACTGTCTGGCGCCCCGGCTGTCTGACTGTCTGGCGCCCCGGCTGTCTGACTGTCTGGCGCCCCGGCTGTCTGACTGTCTGGCGCCCTGGCTGTCTGGCGCCCTGGCTGTCTGGCGCCCTGGCTGTCTGGCGCCCTGGCTGTCTGGCGCCCTGGCTGTCTGGCGCCCTGGCTGTCTGGCGCCCTGCTGGCTGTCTGGCGCCCCGGCTGTCTGGCGCCCCGGCTGTCTGGGGCCCCGGCTGTCTGGGGCCCGGCTGTCTGACTGTCTGGCGCCCCGGCTGTCTGACTGTCTGGCGCCCCGGCTGTCTGACTGTCTGGCGCCCCGGCTGTCTGGCGCCCCGGCTGTCTGGCGCCCCGGCTGTCTGGCGCCCTGGCTGTCTGGCGCCCTGGCTGTCTGGCGCCCTGGCTGTCTGGCGCCCTGGCTGTCTGGCGCCCTGGCTGTCTGGCGCCCTGGCTGTCTGGCGCCCCGGCTGTCTGGCGCCCCGGCTGTCTGGCGCCCCGGCTGTCTGGCGCCCCGGCTGTCTGGCGCCCCGGCTGTCTGGCGCCCCGGCTGTCTGGGTGGTTGGCGCCCCGGCTGTCTGGGTGGTTGGCGCCCCGGCTGTCTGGGTGGTTGGCGCCCCGGCTGTCTGTGTTCCTGTTGATCCTTGAGTTGATGACCCCAGTAACCAGTGTGCTGCTCTCTAGCTGTATCCAGCCACCATGATGGGGGTGATAGTTATATAGTCAGGGCTACAGCCCGTGCCTTGCAGCCATTATTCAGACTTTCACAGGAACCAACTGAGCTCAAAGCAGGACGGAAGCCGCAGACAGACCTGCCCCGTCAGACCCGTTGTACGTGTTGCACGCCGCCATCGTCCGAGCCTGCGATGAGAATCCTCTACACGGCCAGGTCTCATGGAGCTGGCGGCACTGTACACCGCAGGGACCATGTAATCATCTTAGAAGGATTCCCAGTGGCTGTGTCAATGGGGGCGGCAGGAGCCATAACAGATAATGGAAATATTTGAGGGGGCGGCCCCCAATTGTGGGCGCATCAGGACGTTATTTATTATTGATACATACTGCAGGGATGGGGTGACAGGCATGAAATCGGAAAATTCCTGCCGCAATATACAAAGCGTCCCCAAATGAAAGAAGCTCTGCTTTCTTATATGTATTGTGTAGGGCTCCTCCGCCCAGGACAATGCCACCCCCACCTCAAGCCATGGCTGCTTTTTTTTTCTTCCCCTCTTTTTCGTTGACTTGTTTGTCCATTGACCATAGAAATCGTGCGGAGCTCGGCGTGGCCCATGGGAATAGATTTCAGGTTGAGTTAGTACAGTTTCCTCGCTGTCAGGACGCTGGAATTAATGGTGTTTTGATGACACAAATTTTGAAGCGCAGACAAAGAGCGTGAAGGCCGAGAGACATGGCTCCATAGAAGAGGGTTCCTCCTCTCCCCCAGCCTCCCTTGTCCTCGCTGTCATCCGTCTGCCAATCTTCCTGTCCATGCTTATTTAAAGACGCCTTTCATGGTTTATTCTTTCCCACAGGGTTTGCCAGATCGGGACCGGTGCCTGGGTTCCAAGGGGACACACTGCAGTTGGCCTTCATCGACTTAAGACAAGTAAGCCTTTGTTGTTTTGTGCTTTAAGATGTGTGACTGAGGGCCCATGAGGTCTTAAGGAGCGAGAGAAGGAATGGGGAGGGGGGGCTCCAAGGAAGAGGGTGTGTGTGTGTGTGTGCGGGGGTTTGAAGAAATGAGAGGATTAAACTCCGGAGACCTGCGTCCTCCTCGCCTCTTTTTAAGGCTGTCAGGTCGGTTCCTCGGCCTAAGCGGTGATGGGCCCGAGGGATATTGACGCTGTGCTGGACCCGCAAGCCCTGACCTCTGCGTTGTGCCACATGTCTATGACTTTTACCAGGGCACTGGATAACTTAGCAGGCTTGTAAGGCTAAACACGAGAGCTAGGAGCGACCCTGCCAAATTTACAGCCGAGAATTGGAGGAGACTGGCGAAAACGCTATAGATGGAAGGAGGCCGAGCTCCGAATACAAAGCCATGTAGGAAGGAGACTCCAGGCCGATGACTGTCCTGCATGTTGTGCCTGGGGGAAGGTCTTGGCTTGGTGTACCTTCCCCGACATAGGCCTTGCCAGGTGCCGTCACCCTCTGAGCTCTACAGACATAATGGTGCACGGACCGGACTCCAGTCAGTCAACCATCACAGAATTCCATGAGCCCTATCTATTGAGCTGTAAACCACAGGTTTCTATTGCTAGATATACATATAGCACTGAGGTTACATTCATCTGACTATTACCTGTATACATAATGACGATAGGGGGCAGTATCCGGCTTAGCGGTACCGCATCATGTTATGGACCAGGACTGACCCCACATTAAATGCCTCTAGTATCCTGTGTCGAGATCCTCCTTGACGGTTCCTGCATACCTAGTCTCGTCTCGGCCTCCTCTTCTTCTCCTTTCTTCTTGGAATAATCATCTGTGAATTGCAAAAAGCCAAATCTTCCTACAAGTAGAAACGCGTTGGGTCATTTGTACCTTCCGTGGCGCTCCTGAGCACTAACCATGAAGAACCATCGTTCTGTACAAGTTATAGACCAGGGGAAACCACATTACTAGCGACCTATCGGGACCCTCAGGATAAATAGAGACAGTTGATGGACCCGGAGGAATGGAGTTGTATGAATGGGGCAAATAGAGGCCCATCACTACCACTGTAGCCACCTGATGCAGAATGAAGCCATCTGTACCATGGCAGCCACCTGGGGAAAATAGAGGCCCATTTAGTACCTGTAACAACTGAAGCAAATCGGGGTCTTTCTCTACTACTGTGGCCACCTGGGACAAACAAGCCCATCTGTACTGCTGAGGCAAATAGAGGCCCATCTGTACCAGTGTAGTCACCTGGGGCAAGTAGAGGCCCATCTCTACCAGTGTAGTCACCTGGGGCAAGTAGAGGCACATCTCTACCAGTGTAGTCACCTGGGGCAAGTAGAGGCCCATCTGTACCAGTGTAGTCACCTGGGGCAAGTAGAGGCCCATCTGTACCAGTGTAGTCACCTGGGGCAAGTAGAGGCCCATCTGTACCAGTGTAGTCACCTGGGGCAAGTAGAGGCCCATCTGTACCAGTGTAGTCACCTGGGGCAAGTAGAGGCCCATCTATACCGGTGTAGTCACCTGGGGCAAGTAGAGGCACATCTGTACCAGTGTAGTCACCTGGGGCAAGTAGAGGCACATCTGTACCAGTGTAGTCACCTGGGTCAAATAGAGGCCCATCTGTACCAGTGTAGTCACCTGGGGTGAATAGAGGCCCATCTGTACCAGTGTAGTCACCTGTAGTGAATAGAGGCCCATCTGTACCAGTGTAGTCACCTGGGGTGAATAGAGGCCCATCTGTACCAGTGTAGTCACCTGTAGTGAATAGAGGCCCATCTGTACCAGTGTAGTCACCTGTAGTGAATAGAGGCCCATCTGTACCAGTGTAGTCACCTGGGGTGAATAGAGGCCCATCTGTACCAGTGTAGTCACCTGGGTCAAATAGAGGCCCATCTGTACCAGTGTAGTCACCTGGGGTGAATAGAGGCCCATCTGTACCAGTGTAGTCACCTGGGGTGAATAGAGGCCCATCTGTACCAGTGTAGTCACCTGGGGTGAATAGAGGCCCATCTGTATCAGTGTAGTCACCCGGGGCAAGTAGAGGCCCATATAATCACTTTATGATCGGTTGGTGGCCAGGGTCCTGGGAGACACTAGGAAGGAGCCACACTACTAAGTCATAGTCTGAGGTCACATATCCTAACACTCTGCCACCACTCAATGAAATTCATAGCCAAGGTCCCACATTCAGGAACCTGCTGTGGAGAGAGGCCAGAAAGAGCGTCTCTTTCTCTGGAGGACCTGTCCTGCATTACATGGACAGCGCATTGAATTCAAGGGGCAGGGTGTAATGCTGCCTTTGTCCTGTGATGGCGCTGCAGGGACATTAAATCACTGATTACAGCTGATCGTTGGGTCCCAGCAGGGATGGCACCTTACCTTCTTGACCAGGGACCCTTGTAACAAAAGGAATTGTCAAAGGCGGACATTTAGAAACTGCATAATCGCCTCTTCCTCAGGTTCCCCCCCTGCAGACATTCGCACATATTGATATCAGCATGATGCCCGCTGCTCCGTGGCACGTTCTTTTAATCCTCGCTTTTATATAAACTATATTCCTATGTATTTACAACCCCAGGCTACAGCTGGCCAGATGCCTGCTCCCCCCATTCACAGCCTCGGCCTGGAAAATATTAACTTCTAGATCAAACCCATGGACCACAATGAGCTGTGTAGATGAAAGGCGGGCACGGAGGTGGCAGAAGCCTCAGCTCGTCCCTGTGAAGATCCCCTTTTTTTGTGTGTTGATATGCCAGGGGCAGAGGAGGAGGAGGAGAAGGTGTTTAATTGTGCACTGTCATCGCTTTTGCCGAGAAGATGGATGGGGTCGGACGGAAAGTGTGAATGAAGTTGGGAGTCATTGACGGATGTGCCTGTCCTATTAAGGCCATCTTTCTATGTGTCTCCCAGTAAACAACAACAAGAAGCCGGCCTGGCACTTTGTCTGTGCTGCCACGATGATGCAGTACCCCTTGTATTCACGGCTCGTCCCGATGCTCCAGGGGTATAACGTGCACGGACATTATCCTCTCTCCATCGATGGTCCTGTCTGGAGGAGCTTTCATCTGGTAATAGATGAGCCTGAGAAGAGTGATGGCGACGCCATCCGTCATCCTGTGACATGGCCGGGCCGCGCTTCATTAACGCGCCGTTGGGAACCTCTCATTCGCCATATGTAACCTAGGTTTTTTTTGTTGTTTTTTTTTTTTCATTTGGGCGCTTCAAATCTTCCATTTTGGGGGGGAAAAAAAAACTGAGAATGGCGCTGTTTATCTGCTCTAGCGGTCACCCGGCAACATTTTTTTTTTTTAATCTTCCAGTGATATTTATGCCCAGGGTTTCCTGTGGCGGCACAAAGGAGACGACTTCATTTGTCATTTCTGAGGACGTTATTATTGCTGGGAATCGACAGACCTTCTAGGGGGACGTCCGACCCAATGTGGCTGCGCTGCCAGACCATTACGCACGTGAGGTTTCCAAGGCCGCGAGCCATTTATAGTCCGTGTAGGAAAGATCTTTTATGCTTCCGCGTGACAAGTAGGCTTTGGCGCCACTTAAAGTCTTTGGCGCCGGTCTGTCTCTCTGCTCTTCTCCACTGTCATGAAATAACCTCAAGTCCCTTACAATGTAATTCTGCTTTTTCATCATTATTGGGACTACTGTTATGGCCTCCATGGTGGCTCCCACAGTCATTGCCACCCATCTTTCCCAGACTTCTGCATGGTGGATCTAGAATCTATAAGAATCAATTTTCATTTGTAAAGTTGGCCTTACACTTTATATAGCCGTCACCCCCCAAATAGGGTTCTTGATGGGGAGAGGTAGGTTATCTGCTGCCAGAGGTAGGTTATCTGCTGCCAGACCCCTGTGGTGGTGCTTTATCTCTCCAGAGGCAAAAGAACTAGTATGTTGAAATTCAACATGTCCAAACCACCTTCTTCCTCCCCTCTACATCTGCCATTAGCAGGGAGCCCAGACACCACCAGGCACATTAGTTGTGACCAGCCCTGGCTTCATGGAAACCCCATCAAACCAATGAACTTTACTCTAGGCGTACTCTCTCATCTTCTGAGTCCTCTAGCCACCTAGGACCTTTGTCGTACAATGTCATCTTATGAGTCCTCTAGCCACCTAGGACCTTTATTGTACAATGTCATCTTATGAGTCCTCTAGCCACCTAGGACCTTTGTTGTACAATGTCATCTTATGAGTCCTCTAGCCACCTAGGACCTTTGTTGTACAATGTCATCTTATGAGTCCTCTAGCCACCTAGGACCTTTGTTGTACAATGTCATCTTATGAGTCCTCTAGCCACCTAGGACCTTTATTGTACAATGTCATCTTCTGAGTCCTCTAGCCACCTAGGACCTTTGTCGTACAATGTCATCTTATGGGTCCTCTAGCCACCTAGGACCTTTGTTGTACAATGTCATCTTATGGGTCCTCTAGCCACCTAGGACCTTTGTTGTACAATGTCATCTTATGAGTCCTTTAGCCACCTAGGACCTTTGTTGTACAATGTCATCATATGAGTCCTCTAGCCACCTAGGACCTTTGTCGTACAATGTCATCTTATGAGTCCTCTAGCCACCTAGGACCTTTGTCGTACAATGTCATCTTCTGAGTCCTTTAGCCACCTAGGACCTTTGTTGTACAATGTCATCATATGAGTCCTCTAGCCACCTAGGACCTTTGTCGTACAATGTCATCTTATGAGTCCTCTAGCCACCTAGGACCTTTGTCGTACAATGTCATCTTATGAGTCCTCTAGCCACCTAGGACCTTTGTTGTACAATGTCATCTATGAGTCCTCTAGCCACCTAGGACCTTTGTTGTACAATGTCATCTTATGGGTCCTCTAGCCACCTAGGACCTTTGTTGTACAATGTCATCTTATGAGTCCTCTAGCCACCTAGGACCTTTGTTGTACAATGTGATCATATGAGTCCTCTAGCCACCTAGGACCTTTGTTGCACAATGTCATCTTATGAGTCCTCTAGCCACCTAGGACCTTTGTTGTACAATGTCATCTTATGAGTCCTCTAGCCACCTAGGACCTTTGTCGTACAATGTCATCTTCTGAGTCCTTTAGCCACCTAGGACCTTTGTTGTACAATGTCATCTTATGAGTCCTCTAGCCACCTAGGACCTTTGTTGTACAATGTCATCTTATGAGTCCTCTAGCCACCTAGGACCTTTGTTGCACAATGTCATCTTATGAGTCCTCTAGCCACCTAGGACCTTTGTTGTACAATGTCATCTTATGAGTCCTCTAGCCACCTAGGACCTTTGTTGCACAATGTCATCATATGAGTCCTCTAGCCACCTAGGACCTTTGTCGTACAATGTCATCTTATGAGTCCTCTAGCCACCTAGGACCTTTATTGTACAATGTCATCTTCTGAGTCCTCTAGCCACCTAGGACCTTTGTCGTACAATGTCATCTTATGGGTCCTCTAGCCACCTAGGACCTTTGTTGTACAATGTCATCTTATGGGTCCTCTAGCCACCTAGGACCTTTGTTGTACAATGTCATCTTATGAGTCCTCTAGCCACCTAGGACCTTTGTTGTACAATGTCATCATATGAGTCCTCTAGCCACCTAGGACCTTTGTTGTACAATGTCATCTTATGAGTCCTCTAGCCACCTAGGACCTTTGTCGTACAATGTCATCTTATGAGTCCTCTAGCCACCTAGGACCTTTGTTGTACAATGTCATCATATGAGTCCTCTAGCCACCTAGGACCTTTGTCGTACAATGTCATCTTATGAGTCCTCTAGCCACCTAGGACCTTTGTCGTACAATGTCATCTTATGGGTCCTCTAGCCACCTAGGACCTTTGTCGTACAATGTCATCTTATGAGTCCTCTAGCCACCTAGGACCTTTGTCGTACAATGTCATCTTATGGGTCCTCTAGCCACCTAGGACCTTTGTTGTACAATGTCATCTTATGGGTCCTCTAGCCACCTAGGACCTTTGTCGTACAATGTCATCTTATGAGTCCTCTAGCCACCTAGGACCTTTGTCGTACAATGTCATCTTATGGGTCCTCTAGCCACCTAGGACCTTTGTTGTACAATGTCATCTTATGGGTCCTCTAGCCACCTAGGGTATTGGTTGTTCCAACTTATCTTTTGAGTCTCCTGCCACCGAGGAACTTTTCGTACCCTCCCATCTTTTTAGTCCTCTAGCTACCTAGGATATATGGCATACCCACTCATCCTTCGAGCAGTCTAGTGACCTCAGACTTTTGTTGTACCCTGTAATCTTCTAAGTCATCTAGGACATTTCCCTCTCATCTTCTACTGGAGTTTGATACCTTCTGAGCAGTAGACAGTTGTGACCTGTGCTGAATCACATTGAGCGATAGTTTAGCCGTCAATGCCACCACCACGGAGTACTACATGTCACTTCGACAGTAGTCTGATCCAGCATCAACCCATTCACCAGGGCACCATGGATGTAGTACTTATTCCAATATTCTTGAAGAACCAATCATAAACTTCACTATACCTAACTGCCAGTTGTTCCAATCCATAGAAGTAATGGGTATACCGTGGAGACTTGTACTTCAAGTATTGTCCTATGTAAGGAGGAGTCTGGCTAGCTCATATTTTGGAGAAGTAGTTCCTATCTTCACTTGGAGAGGAATACGCTAGACACATTTTGGGTTGTTTATTAAGACCGGCGTTTAGACGGCTTGATGCACCTAATTTATGTAGAGGCGTGAGCAAATCCCCCTTTGCGCCAAAAAGTATCATACTTCTCATCATAAATGACCCCTATTGTCCTTATTGTCACATTGACAGGAGGTCCTCACATTAGGTGGCACTTGGAATGGATAGTAGTTTGGTAAACAGATTGTTTCTACCTCTAGGCATTAGTTTGGTGAACTTTTTGACCCTTTTAACCATCATGTTGAGAAGTTCGGTGATCACTTAGAACTTCTCCACGAGGCAAGAAGTTTGTTAATACGTTTCCCCCCTACTTCAGATGAAGAGGAATGGGATGAATTTTAGATCTAGCTTCACGTTCAGTAAAAATGGTTAAATTTTTGGTTAAATAGGGTATATAGTTTACTAGTTCTGACCGTGAGTGGTTACGAGAAAATTACTTCTCCAATCTAAAAACCGCATAGGACGAAGCATCAGATATTTAGTGTGATTTTACCGACGTGGAGCCGGAGCTAATGACAGACTTTATTAAGGCAAATTTCAAAAACTAGACCTAAAGAAAGAGAAGATTTGGATCAAAAAGAAAGGAGTTCCGAAAACTGAAGTGCCTAAAAAGTGATAGCTGGACCTCAAGGTGGTGCTGTTTATCTTTGCAGCACATGCTCCTGCCATGTCCGGGGATATGAAGGTGCCTACTGTCCTCTTTCCTCACACAGGTGCCTTGTCCTCCTCCTGGTATTAGTACATTCTAGGAATACTTGTCACTTCACGTAAAGCTCTTAATTATAGAATATTATGTCAAAATGACACTTAAAGGTGGAATCTTCTGCTTCTTAACTGACTTTTTGCACAATTTTTTTAGGGTTGGTGCTCTACCCTACACCAGGGATCAGTCCATTGGGACGTTTCGTTCCACCATCGTTCTTCTATCTGTCCTCATTTTTCATTCTAGCTTCTTTATAGTGACCGAGACCTTAACCCCTGACCCACAAGCATTAACTCTGAATGGTATTAGAGAACTGACGAACACAAGGCCGCTTAACCGAAGGAAATGCAGACAAAATCCAGAAGATAACATTGGTCGTGTCCGTGAACGATAACCGCGCAAATCCAGCAATATTCAGAACAAATGTGCTGTAATGTGTTACAGATTGGCCAAACCTGCTTGGCTCTTCTCTGATTTCAATGACTCATTGTTTTGGACACTTGCGATCCGATTTCCAGTAAAGAAAATTTTGTTTGTGCCCAGTAGAAATCTGGAAGGACCAGGTTGGACAAGTTTCCGCCAGTGTGAGCTGCACGTACACTAGATGGAGAAAAGTATTAGGACTCCTACACATTACACCTAAAGGAGCTTTTATGACTTCCCATTCTATATCCATAGGAAATTGGGTCCTTCCCTTGCTCCTCAAGGAAGGCTTTGTACTAGATTTTGGAGGGTGTCTGTGGGGATTTTTGCCCATTCATCTAGAAGAGCATGTGTGAGGTCAGACGCTGATGTTGGAGGAGAGGTCCTGGTTCACAGCGTTCTGGTGTTGGATGGCATTGAGGTCAGGGCTCTCTGCGGCTAGTCAAGATCTTCCACACCAGACTCCTCCAGCCATGACTTTATGGAGCTGTCTCTGTGCACTGGGCACAGTCATGGTGGAACAGAAAAAGGCCTTCTCTAAACTGTTCCTATAAAGTTGGAAGCATACAATTGTCCAAAGTGGTTTGCTGAAGCATTAAGTTTTCCCTTCACTGGAACTAAAAGGCCGACATCTGAAGAACCCCCCATAGCATTATCCCTCCTCCACTATCAACAGTGCAATCAGGCAGTGGATTTTATACTCCTGTGGCAATAGGACTGATTGAAACCTCTGAATCCAGTGATTAAGACTTGTGTCCCAATACTTTTCACCAAATAGTCTATCTAGCCATGAAATATCAGAGCATCAATTTTTGTGGAGCTAGCCTTTAAGTACTTGGTACCAAGTCTTGGTTGAAGGGGGAGGGGTTACTCTTTCTTCTTGTAGAGATCACCACAACTAACATAATGAGTATTATAGGCAAGGCAATGCTCTCCTGAAGGATGGATATGGAGATTAGCTCTCTTCGAAGAGAAAGGAAGTCTGATGATGGAGTTCCCTTTACAGTTTGAAGAAGTCTTTAGTCATGTTGCAAGGACAGCTGTCAGCAGTCCGCAGACCATATTCCGTCATCCGACCTCTTACTACTATCATCAGTTAATGAAGAGCGCCCTCGTCTGAAAACATCCCTCCCATCTGGGCCAATGGAGGAGTTCATTCAGATTGCTAAAGATTTATGAAGCTTCAGGCGAGATTTTTAGAAACATATTGAGGCAACGCTATGGGGACCTGAATATGAAGGTTTCTCTATGGGGTTCCCACCAGAATCCAATGACCTTTGGGCACCACCTCTACTTTCTACGGAGCTTCTGTCATAACTATACCAAAAGATGAGAGAGACCAGTGTTTGTGGTCCGCGGACCTTCAGACAGAAATGGTGGAGAAAGATCAAGTAGAAACTTTGCTGTAGAACACGTTTTGACCCCATTCTGGGGTCTTCCTTGAGTATATACGTGCATTTCCTCAGTGTGGGGCTGAAACGTGTCATCCAGTTAATACAAGTTTAGTTTCTACTTTATTCTCGTCTAAACGTCCACCACCATGAGCAGCGCTTGTAGATTCCCCCCAAAACCAGGAATCCCAGGTTCCCTTGGGTGTCCCATCAAGGTGGCTTGAAGCTCAGATGTCCCAGTGATAGGCTTACGGTAAAACTCTCTCCAGTTGTCAGTCAGACCCTCGTCTTTTGCTGTATACACCCCCCCTCGTCTTGCTCTTCAGCCACGTACATTTAGGAGACCCGAGCAGTCAGTCTGCCTGGCAGCCTCCGCTCCCCCAGACTTTGGCTGGAGAACAATAGGCCCTGATTTGTGTATATCGGAGCATGTGTTCAGTGAAGTGTTGTGTAATTTACTTGACTCTCCTCGCCTTGCGCGTTTCATTCCTTCACTTGGCACTTGGGCACATTACACAAGGTCGTGGGGTTTATCATTGTCCTCAGTTACCAGGTCATTGTGGGGGGGCCGCGACCTTCCCATGTTCTGTCCAGAAAACAGCTTTGCGGTGGTATTTTACTTGGGGGTTTGTCCGGGATCAGTAGACATAAGGAAACCTGAGTGCGGTGTTCTGTGGAGAAGGGGCGTATGACACGGGGACGACCGCGGCCGCTAAGTGCTCTGCTACGTAAACTCCTCTCTGGCCGTGCGTTCTCTCTTAATGGGTTAACGAGCTGCCTCATCGCAGCGACACCTCCGGGGCCTGACAGACAGATCTGCGCCCTGGACATTAATGCACGGGCCGAGCGCGGGTCCCAACGCACAGTGATTTATGGCACTGGTGTGACCTGACGAGAGGAAGGAGCGGGACTAAACAACGCATCCGCGCCACTTGCCGCTTATTCCAGTTTATCATAAACCGTAACCAGAAATCCCATTTTGTGTATATTTGGGGGAGGTGGGGGGCGTCTAGTAATGGGCTACAGCACAGGAAATCTGTTTTGTTTTTTTTTTAATTTCAATATATGTGGAAATCAATAGCCTGTTATCATGTGACTCATCCAGTGCACTGTGTGGCGGTATAGAACCAAATACCACATAAGAGGACAGTTCATGCGTGCACATAGTCAGCATGCATCTCTCTCGTAAAATCCTCTGTGCTGCTGTGAGGGTTGATATTAAGATATTTACTAATTTCTGAGTAATTCGGCGGGGTGTGGGGACGATTCCTGTGTGCTGTACTACTGCTGTGAGAGGCGTGCGACACGCTCACCATTGTGTATGACAGATAATCACCCTGTGTGTACTTACTGGGAGGAAACGGGTGTTCTCAGGGTGATAAGACCTGGGTGTCCTCCGGCCTGGAGGTTATCTAATGGTCTCCGTGTGATCACCTGTTCATTATAAGTAGGTAGGTGACTGAGTGACCCCGGCCTGGTCTAACAGTAAAGGAGCACTCCGGGTACAACAGCTGTGAGCCTGGATATCATATATGACATCACCACTATCCTGCGCAGGTGTGATGGAGAGAGCGTACGGGGGTCTCTCCTGTGCTGCTGAAATATACTACAGTATATCAGGGTGGGTGGTCCTGAGGGTCTGTAACTCAACAGAAGCGAAGTCTGCTCCATACTCATACATATATACAGCGGCTGCTTGGCCCGCTACTGTTCCTCTCCGCCTCCCCCATACACGTATGCTCCTGTACTATTCCTCCTCCCCCCATACACGTATGCTCCTGTACTATTCCTCCCCATACACGTATGCTCCTGTACTATTCCTCCTCCCATACACGTATGCTCCTGTACTATTCCTCCCCTCATACACGTATGCTCCTGTACTATTCCTCCTCCCATACACGTATGCTCCTGTACTATTCCTCCCCCATACATGTATGCTCCTGTACTATTCCTCCCCCATACACGTATGCTCCTGTACTATTCCTCCCCCATACACGTATGCTCCTGTACTATTCCTCCCCTCGTACACGTATGCTCCTTTACTATTCCTCCCCCATACACGTATGCTCCTGTACTATTCCTCCCCTCATACACGTATGCTCCTGTACTATTCCTCCCCCCCGTACACGTATGCTCCTGTACTATTCCTCCCCCATACACGTATGCTCCTGTACTATTCCTTCCCCCATACACGTATGCTCTTGCACTATTCCTCCCCTCATACACGTATGCTCCTGTACTATTCTCCCCATACACGTATGCTCCTGTACTATTCCTCCCCCATACACGTATGCTCCTGTACTATTCCTCCCCTCATACACGTATGCTCCTGTACTATTCCTCCCCCATACACGTATGCTCCTGTACTATTCCTCTCCCCCATACACGTATGCTCCTGTACTATTCCTCCCCCATACACGTATGCTCCTGTACTTTTCCTCCCTCCATACACGTATGCTCCTGTACTATTCCTCCTCCCATACACGTATGTTCCTGTACTATTCCTCCCCATACACGTATGCTCCTGTACTATTCCTCCCCCATACACGTATGCTCCTGTACTATTCCTCCTCCCATACACGTATGCTCCTGTACTATTCCTCCCCCATACATGTATGCTCCTGTACTATTCCTCCCCCATACACGTATGCTCCTGTACTATTCCTCCCCCATACACGTATGCTCCTGTACTATTCCTCCCCTCATACACGTATGCTCCTGTACTATTCTCCCATACACGTATGCTCCTGTACTATTCCTCCCCTCATACACGTATGCTCCTGTACTATTCCTCCCCCATACACGTATGCTCCTGTACTATTCCTCCCCCATACACGTATGCTCCTGTACTATTCCTCCCCTCATACACGTATGCTCCTGTACTATTCCTCCCCCATACACGTATGCTCCTGTACTATTCCTCCCCTCATACACGTATGCTCCTCTACTATTCCTCCCCTCATACACGTATGCTCCTGTACTATTCCTCCCCCCATACACGTATGCTCCTGTACTATTCCTCCCCCCATACACGTATGCTCCTGTACTATTCCTCCCCCCATACACGTATGCTCCTGTACTATTCCTCCCCCCATACACGTATGCTCCTGTACTATTCCTCCCCCATACACGTATTCTCCTGTACTATTCCTCCCCCATACACGTATGCTCCTGTACTATTCCTCCCCCATACACGTATGCTCCTGTACTATTCCTCCCCCATACACGTATGCTCCTGTACTATTCCTCCCCCATACACGTATGCTCTGTACTATTCCTCCTCATACACGTATGCTCCTGTACTATTCCTCCCCCCATACACGTATGCTCCTGTACTATTCCTCCCCCCATACACGTATGCTCCTGTACTATTCCTCCCCCCATACACGTATGCTCCTGTACTTTCCTCCCCCATACACGTATTCTCCTGTACTATTCCTCCCCTCATACACGTATGCTCCTGTACTATCCTCCCCCATACACGTATGCTCCTGTACTATTCCTCCCCCCATACATGTATGCTCCTGTACTATTCCTCCTCCATACACGTATGCTCCTGTACTATTCCTCCCCTCATACACGTATGCTCCTGTACTATTCCTTCTCCATACACGTATGCTCCTGTACTATTCCTCCCCCATACACGTATGCTCCTGTACTATTCCTCCTCCATACACCTATGTTCCTGTACTATTCCTCCCCTCATACACGTATTCTGCTGTACTATTCCTCCCCTCATACACGTATGCTCCTGTACTATTCCTCCCCTCATACACGTATGCTCCTGTACTATTCCTCCCCTCATACACGTATGCTCCTGTACTATTCCTCCCCTCATACACGTATGCTCCTGTACTATTCCTCCTCCCCCCCATACACGTATGCTCCTGTACTATTCCTCCCCTCATACACGTATTCTGCTGTACTATTCCTCCCCCATACACGTATGCTCCTGTACTATTCCTCCCCTCATACACGTATGCTCCTGTACTATTCCTCCCCTCATACACGTATGCTCCTGTACTATTCCTCCTCCCCCCCCATACACGTATGCTCCTGTACTATTCCTCCTCCATACACCTATGCTCCTGTACTATTCCTCCTCCATACACGTATGCTCCTGTACTATTCCTCCTCCATACACGTATGCTCCTGTACTATTCCTCCCTCATACACGTATGCTCCTGTACTATTCCTCCTCCATACACGTATGCTCCTGTACTATTTCTCCCCCCATACACGTATGCTCCTGTACTATTCCTCCCCCATACACGTATGCTCCTGTACTATTCCTCCCCTCATACACGTATTCTGCTGTACTATTCCTCCCCCCATACACGTATGCTCCTGTACTATTCCTCCCCTCATACACGTATGCTCCTGTACTATTCCTCCCCTCATACACGTATGCTCCTGTACTATTCCTCCCCTCATACACGTATGCTCCTGTACTATTCCTCCTCCCCCCCATACACGTATGCTCCTGTACTATTCCTCCTCCATACACGTATGCTCCTGTACTATTCCTCCCCTCATACACGTATGCTCCTGTACTATTCCTCCTCCCTACACGTATGCTCCTGTACTATTTCTCCCCCCATACACGTATGCTCCTGTACTATTCCTCCTCCCCCCCATACACGTATGCTCCTGTACTATTCCTCCTCCCCCCCATACACCTATGTTCCTGTACTATTCCTTCCCTCATACACGTATGCTCCTGTACTATTCCTCCCCCATACACGTATGCTCCTGTACTATTCCTCCTCCCCCCATACACGTATGCTCCTGTACTATTCCTCCTCCATACACCTATGTTCCTGTACTATTCCTTCCCTCATACACGTATGCTCCTGTACTATTCCTCCCCTCATACACGTATGCTCCTGTACTATTCCTCTCCTCATACACGTATTCTGCTGTACTATTCCTCCCCCCATACACGTATGCTCCTGTACTATTCCTCCCCTCATACACGTATGCTCCTGTACTATTCCTCCCCTCATACACGTATGCTCCTGTACTATTCCTCCCCTCATACACGTATGCTCCTGTACTATTCCTCCCCTCATACACGTATGCTCCTGTACTATTCCTCCCCTCATACACGTATGTTCCTGTACTATTCCTCCTCATACACGTATTCTCCTGTACTATTCCTCCCCATACACGTATGCTCCTGTACTATTCCTCCCCCCATACACGTATGCTCCTGTACTATTCCTCCCCCCATACACGTATGCTCCTGTACTATTCCTCCCCTCATACACGTATGCTCCTGTACTATTCCTCCCCTCATACACGTATTCTCCTGTACTATTCCTCCCCTCATACACGTATGCTCCTGTACTATTCCTCCTCCATACACGTATGCTCCTGTACCATTCCTCCCCCTCATACACGTATGCTCCTGTACTATTCCTCCCCTCATACACGTATGCTCCTGTACTATTCCTCCCTCATACACGTATGCTCCTGTACTATTCCTCCTCATACACGTATGTTCCTGTACTATTCCTCCCCCATACACGTATGCTCCTGTACTATTCCTCCCCATACACGTATGTTCCTGTACTATTCCTCCCCTCATACACGTATGCTCCTGTACTATTCCTCCTCATACACGTATGTTCCTGTACTATTCCTCCCCCATACACGTATGCTCCTGTACTATTCCTCCCCATACACATATGCTCCTGTACTATTCCTCCCCTCATACACGTATGCTCCTGTACTATTCCTCCCCCATACACGTATGCTCCTGTACTATTCCTCCCCATACACGTATGCTCCTGTACTATTCCTCCCCCATACACGTATGCTCCTCTACTATTCCTCCCCTCATACACGTATGCTCCTGTACTATTCCTCCTCATACACGTATGTTCCTCTACTATTCATCCTCATACACGTATGCTCCTCTACTATTCCTCCCCTCATACACGTAGGCTCCTGTACTATTCCTCCCCCATACACGTATGCTCCTGTACTATTCCTCCCCCATACACGTATGCTCCTGTACTATTCCTCCCCTCATACACGTATGTTCCTGTACTATTCCTCCCTCATACACCTAGGCTCCTGTACTATTCCTCCCCTCATACACGTATGCTCCTGTACTATTCCTCCCTCATACACGTATGCTCCTGTACTATTCCTCCCCCATACACGTATGCTCCTGTACTATTCCTCCTCATACACGTATGCTCCTGTACTATTCCTCCCCTCATACACGTATGCTCCTGTACTATTCCTCCCCCCATACACGTATGCTCCTGTACTATTCCTCCCCCATACACGTATGCTCCTGTACTATTCCTCCCCCATACACGTATGCTCCTGTACTATTCCTCCTCCCATACACGTATGCTCCTGTACTATTCCTCCCCCATACACGTATGCTCCTGTACTATTCCTCCCCCCATACACGTATGCTCCTGTACTATTCCTCCCCCATACATGTATGCTCCTGTACTATTCCTCCCCCATACACGTATGCTCCTGTACTATTCCTCCCCCATACACGTATGCTCCTCTACTATTCCTCCTCATACACGTATGCTCCTGTACTATTCCTCCCCATACACGTATGCTCCTGTACTATTCCTCCCCTCATACACGTATTCTCCTGTACTATTCCTCCCCTCATACACGTATTCTCCTGTACTATTCCTCCTCCCATACACGTATGCTCCTCTACTATTCCTCCCCCATACACGTATGCTCCTGTACTATTCCTCCCCTCATACACGTATTCTCCTGTACTATTCCTCCCCCCATACACGTATGCTCCTGTACTATTCCTCCTCATAGACGTATGTTCCTGTACTATTCCTCCCCTCATACACGTATGCTCCTGTACTATTCCTCCCCTCATACACGTATGCTCCTGTACTATTCCTCCCCCATACACGTATGCTCCTGTACTATTCCTCCCCTCATACACGTATGCTCCTCTACTATTCCTCCTCATACACGTATGCTCCTGTACTATTCCTCCCCCCATACACGTATGCTCCTGTACTATTTCTCCTCATACACGTATGCTCCTCTACTATTCCTCCTCATACACGTATGCTCCTCTACTATTCCTCCCCTCATACACGTATGCTCCTGTACTATTCCTCCTCATACACGTATGCTCCTGTACTATTCCTCTCCCCATACACGTATGCTCCTGTACTATTCCTCTCCCCATACACGTATGCTCCTGTACTATTCCTCCTCATACACGTATGCTCCTCTACTATTCCTCTTTTATCTGTCTCTCTATCAGTCACTGTGTGATGCTCCGGTGCTGTTCCCTGTATGTCGTCCCCTCTCAGCCCCCGGACCCCCCGTCACCCCTGTTATCAGATATATCTGGGTCTGATCTCCCCATGTCCTCGCTCTTCGGTGGTCAGCAGCCGCCCTCCCCCGGAGGCTGACATGCAGCAGTGTGGGTGGCGGGGAGTTGAGTGGAGTTAGCAGAGTGTTTAGGTGGAGACCTATAATTAACCTGCTGCGAGGTGTCGCCCTGAACTCTACCTGACACCCGTCTGATCCTGACCACCACCCATCAGACCGGTGCAGGGTAGAATACGAGGAAAGCGCTTGTCCTGCCTGCGGACTCAGGTCACGTGTCCCAGGAGTGGAGGAGGGGGACTAGTCCAGTGTTACCCCCCAACCCGGGTGGTTATTTGATGCCCGGAGCTGCCACATCTGACATTTCACTGCTGCCGGCTTTAACCCTTTAGTTCCCCGCAGCAGTCCTTGCCCTTGTCTTCTGGGTGGCCCAGTTCTGCTGATATCTCGGGTCTCCTCTTTGGGTTTTCCTGGGGTTGAGGGAATTTGCTTCGTTTCCGGAAATTCTGGGAGGACGCAGCAGGCATTATTAAGTTTCCCCCATAGGAAGGAGTCCAATTAGTGTGCACTGCGCCCTGAACTCTCGCTGGCCTCCTTGCACCCTGCCTGAACTGGATTTTATGTGTCTGCAGGAACAGATAGGACGGGGGTGAAAGGCAAGGCTGCGGCCACTACAGTGCATGCGGGGGAGGGGGACTTTGCTGCGCTTTTAACTTTTAAACCCTGACCTGCTGATATTGTGTGTTGTGATCAGAGTTCATGGCTCCTCTCCATGTCTCCAGGTGGAATACCAGCAGCTTTCCTGAGAGCGTCTCTCCTTCCATGATCCGGTCACCTTGTGTTATACAGGGTGCCGCTTCCTCGGTCGTGAGGGTGAAAGCTGGCCAGTCCCCCCGACAAGAATGGACATATCTTAAAAAGGGTTAAATCAGTCCTGTAGGAGAGTTTAATAACCTTCTGCCTCTCCAACTATTACTCCCATCATTGTGTCAGGGCATTGTAAGGCTTTTTGTAGACCTCCCCTATGAAGCATGCGATGTCTTCCTATAGGGTAGCCTCAGGTAGGTTCCTTTTGATCTGCGCTTCTCCTGAGGGTACTTTTCCGGGCCGTTCTCCGGGGGACGTCGAACTATTTGTGGATCCGGAGGAGGCTTCGCGCTGAGATGTCACACGTGTATTGTTGGCCTCATTTCCTCGCTCTGCACTTTCCAGGTGATTGTCTTGTATCCCGGCCAAACATTCAGCTCCCGCCATAAACCTTTCCATGACCCTGAGCGAGGACGAAAACATCAAGATGCGACTGCTGTGCTGCCCCCGGAGCAGAAATCACAGGGACGGTGCAGGATATAGCATCGATCTAACGCTGCAAGCTCCACAGCCGGGGGGGCTTTTACACACAGTGGCCATTGCTCTCTTTGAATGTCTCAGTAGATGCCTGCTGGCCCCGGGTGGGTAACATTTTCAGGTGACACATCTATCATACTGTGAAGTGATGTATATGGACGCCCCGTAACCCTGACATATCAGGAGTAGCATCCCAGGGTCTTACCCTTTTGGGTCCTGGCCAGATTCAGATTCTGTTTGCATCGACTTCTGCACAATTAGCCCCTGGCACATGCGCCAGACTTACCCATATTCACCCCCCAACGAAGGCCAGAATTCTTGGAGCCCAGTGTCTGACAACTGACACCAAATTTCTAGTCTTATTTCTTCCGATGCCTACCTCCTTAGTTATTACGCTGGCTCCAGGAGGGGTCTGAAAACCTGGAGACCACCCTGATCAGGGATAGTTTCATGCAGTCCGAAATGCGTCCCGTGGCCGTCATTCCATGCATGTCACACGACCACTGTGTATGATGGTCCTCTATGTTAGTATCTCTCTGAGGTAACCTAGATGTCCAGCCCCACTACATTACTTCATGCCTGGGATATCTGAGGGACATTGAGGCACCTGCTTTGTGAGACTTGGTGGAGTCTAATGGGCGTCTGTTCTTCCACATGCCAATGTCTTTGAGAAGTTGTCAGCCTGCTCTTGGCTTGGTGGCCATATTTCTTAGATGGCCATACATCTGACAACATGTCCCTTCTGATCCCTCCCCCCTTCATGTATGCTCAGCTCGGCCAAGGGTGCATGTGTTCTCTGGACCCTCTTCCTCACTAAGAACACATGCACCCTTGGCTGAGCTGAGGGGGGGATTAGAAGGAACAACTGTCCTGTACCATTACCACTTCTCTGGCGGTCAAGTAAGTGAGCGTGTTGAAATGCAGTGGTTCTCCGTCATATTAGACCAGGTGTCAGCGACCTCCAGTTGTAGTGAAACTACAACCCCCCTCAGACACACTTGCTCAGCTCTTCTGGGAACTCCCATAGTAAATGGAGCATGCTGGGAGTTGTAGTTTCACTACAGCTGGAGGTTGGTATTAGATGTTGGCAGGTTTGGCCCACAGTCGTCTGAAACCATTGGGATGAGTTGTGTAAGCGCTCCTTGTTACACCGTACAGTGTCCTCCTCCCTCTCGTCTCTCCGACGCGTTTCGGTCACACGTACATTTGCCGCACTTTGCTTTCTGAGTGTGACAGTCTTGTAGAAGTTGCCACCTGCTGAGCTGTTTGTAAGAACAAAAGGCAGCCTCATTGAGAACGTGTCCGGCGCTGCTTTCTCAGCCAGGGCCCAGCGAGCAGGAAGCAGGGACATGCCGCCTGGATGAAGTAGTTAAACGTAATCCTTCAGATAAGAGGCGAGCGATAAGGTGAACTCTGCCTGTCCTCTTAGCAGTCTGGCTGACCTCCACGCAGTTGACAGCCAGGGACAGCCCAGGTGGGACGACTTTCTCCTCGGTGATAAGGGTGACCTGCACCTGACCCTCCTCCGTCTTCCCCCTTGATAAGAGGCAGCAGTGCTGCGGTCAGGCTATAAACCCTATCAGTGTGCACACAGCCGGCGAGAACTTACCATGACCTTCCCACCCTGGAGCAAGGCCAAGCGTCAAGGTCTGAGCCCATATTCCACCTCACAAAGGTGACAGCGGCGATCAGCGTCACCTCTGTACAGCGCCACGTGGCTACGGTATTATTTATGGAGAGGGAAAAAAACAAAGTGTTCTGCAACTTTCCATGATGCGCTTGCGTTTTGCATTCTTCAGCATCTTCTTGATTTCTGCTTGCTGCCAATGAATGAATCCTTTCGTGGTTGCACCTAGAGGCCCAAAAAGTTGAACAGTCCTAACAGCTGAGGTTTTGTTACAGTTGTCTCCAGCATAGGGTCTCTTCACATGTTAAGGACTTAACATGGATTTCAGCACGGGATCCATGAGGAGAAAAGACTGAGGGTACAGGCTGCAGGCCACTTATTCCTGCTGAAGAAGCCAGTTGATCCTTGCGGGTCCATCAGTCTGACCAGACAGTCGCATCAGAAATCACAGTGTCCACCTCAGAGTTTTGCTCCTCCTGATCTTAAAGGGGTTGTCCAGTTGCAGCAAATTAGAGGGGGTAAATGTCTGATCAGGAACGACTGCTGGGGCCCCTGCTGATCATAATAATGGGCCATGGACCCCCGTTTTAATAGAGCAGTAGACGTCCATGTGCACCATTGCTGGATTCAGCGCTGAACCTACTGGAGATAGCCTAGCGTTTGTTGTCAACTCAGCCAGTCCCATAGGGTTGATTGCAGCGGTGAACAGGCATGAGAATGGGGGATCATGGGTCCCGGTTGTCATGATGGGAGGGTTCCTCATCAAGTAGACACCAGCCACATGTTATGTGTAGCATTTGAAGGCTTGAGCCAAGGAGATCCTTCAGGTCAGTGCATTTCTGACCAAAACTTTTGGCCAGATGGAGCAGACTTTTGTGCCTTTGGCTATCAGAGCATGCTGGGGGTTGTAGTTTCACAACGGGTTGCAGACCACTGATGTAATGGGCCTCTACTCTCCATTTACCTGCTGTGCAGTTGAATACTTTGTGTTCTCAGGTATCAGGCTGCTCAGGCTGATGGACTAGACTAATATACACGGGGTGTCCACAAGCTTCCCTGCCCCTGAAACCCTCCAGAAATGATTGCTGCACTTCGCCCGTGTCTGGCCTTATGTACGTACGTCGTACGGTCGTCGTGGTTCCATCATGGTTCAGCATTACTCCGCGCGCAGTCATCGGCAGGTGTGACCGGCGCGCAGGATATTGTCTTCTCCGTGAAGGAGAGCACCTCGTGTTATCTCTCCCTGTAAACTCATCTACGTGCACTCGTGAACACTCAGGGGTGAATCCGGGGTTAATTACACTCGTTTTACAAGTCTATAAAGATGTCATGATGCTGGCACGTAAAGCCTCTTACGAGGAATCACTTGTCAGTCAGCTTCCCCGGAGTAAGACTAAACAGCGTCAGGACACAAATAGCCCCAGCGGTCAATGGCGCGGCCGCCAGCCTGACACCTGCTGTGACGCACATCCAAGAGAATGTAGACGTGAGCCGCGACGGCTGATGTGGTCATTCCATACGGGATAGGTCAAGATGGAGGCGAGGGATTTCTCCTAAACTCAGAATTCAATTTTGACTATAGGACTTCACATCCTTGCTTGATGTACTTCCCCCAGATCCCCACCCTTACACTTTTTGAGGAGTCCCTCTCTTCCCAACTCCATTCTGACCATAAATGGCTCTAGCCAACTATCCTACATTGATAGAGGTATCCCAACTCTCCTTGATGGCTGTTGAGGGGGAAGAAGGGTTGGGCATGTTGGATTAGGAGGGGTCATGATAGTGGCCAAATGACCATTTGGTTCTTAACCTGGTATCAGTTGCCAGTCCTGTGGTTCTTAGCCAAGCAGAACCAGCTAATTATCCTGACTGCCCCCAGATCTCAAGGGAGTGAAGGATCAGTTATGTTGGATTTCAGCATGCCCGATCTTCTGTACTCATGGGAGTTAAGCTGCTGCCATATTTGTCTACTTACTTGGCCAAGTGTGCATGTATGTGGTGGATCATGAGGAATGAGCGTGAAAGGTGTAAACAGGGATCAGCAATCTGGCACTCCAGGTACTGTAAGACTACAACTCCCAGGGTGCACACTTGCTTGGCTGTTTGCAGGACTCCTGTAAAGCTTTAATGGACCATACTGAGAGTTCTATTTTCACAGTAGTTGGAGTGCCAGAAGTTGCAGAACCCTGTATAGCCAACTTCACTGTTGATGACCGATTCCCAGCATGGGTCATCAGCATCAAATCGGTTGGGGTCCAAGCAGGGGCGGACTGGGAACTAAAAGTGGCCCCGGAAAAAATACTAAAAGTGGCCCCATTTTGTAGTTGGGTCCAAATTGATGGAAGGCAGGGCCAGCAATACCATATTGTGGCACATTATACCACCCAACAGAGCCAAATACCCCAGTCCATCAGAAAATACTGTCAGCAGTAAAAAATACATTCCCAAAAACTTCCACTTGCTGGCAATTAGGAGGGCCCAGATGGCCCCCAGGAAATTTCCCCATAAGGTCTATGGCCAATCCGCCCCTGGGTCCAAGTCAGGCTCCCTCGCATGGACGAGCACTGCAGTCTCTTCCATGGCTCGTGATAACATATTTCTTCCCAGTCACATTCAAGTGAGTTTGACTGAGCTACAGTACCATGCACAGCCACTATACAATGTATGCGCTGAGTGTCAGAGTCGGGCCCCCGCCGACCTGAGGGTTGGTGAGCAATGCTTGATTCCCAGAAAACCCCTTTAAGATTTTCACCTTCCCAAACCCTCCGCACCCTGTTATCGAAGAATACTCTGTTCCAGGAAATGAAAGCACCTGCCTCTTGTGGAGCTCATTACACAAGTTCTTGGCTTGTATAGAAGGGACTAAAGCAGAGGATGAAGGAGGATTCCAAGTGCTTGTTGACACGCGGCTCAGCCGTCATTTATATTATAATTTACAGGGTTTTTTTCTGTGGTTCCATCCAAGAATAACATGCACAGAACAATCCCCGGAGTTCACGAGGCCTCAGTCTGTTCATGGCACCATAGCTATGTGTGGTTAGGTCCAAGGAGGTCTCTATGGGGGTCTAATAACTTTGGAGAGCTTCAGCTTTAGTGATCTCTATAGGGAATATATACATTGCTGCCATTTGCATCCATATTACGAATGTTACCCCTCCCCCCACACAATGTTTTCGAACATTCATCACTCTAGAATCCGATGGTATAAGTTCGGCTCCGTAAAACCTTGGTGACATCCAGGAGTCAGGAAATGGAAACCAAAATGGTTTTGTATTACAGCTGTGAAAAAGGGAGATGGACATGCTGGTGATAAGGGAATATTACAAATAAACGGTACCAGGCACGTCGTTATCCAATTCTACAGGGCTCCACGTGAGCAATTTGTGTATAGGAACAGGGGTTTTAGGGTACAAGGTGAATACCAAGAGCCTGTAATATGATCCTGACCTAGGAACCTGATGTCAACTGGTCTAGACGCTATACAGGGTCTTCTAGTTCTTCTTCTGACATATGTCCTATGGTTCTTAGCCTTGTGTCTTCTTCCAGTCCTGTGGTTCTTTGTCTGGTGTCAACTACCAGCTCTATGGTTCTTAGCCTGGTGCCCTCTGCCAGTGCTGTTATTCTTACCCTGGTGTCTCCTTCCAGTTCTGTGATCCTTAATCTGCCTAAGAAATGGTCCTGGCCTAGGTGTGGTGTCATTAATATGAAAGCCCTGGTGTCATGGATGCACAATAATATCTGCAGCTGGATAAGCACCTGATGACTCATTTATGATTGCTGAGCCTTTGGTTGGAGTAAGGTTTGGGCATAGGATGATTCCTCTTGTAAAGCATTACTTTCTGTTTCCAGAAGGATCAGGTGTTTGGCCAGGATATTCTGAACAATACTGGAAATACTTCTTGTCCTGCTCATGGAGCTGTCCTTCTTGTCCTGCTCGCGGAGATGTCCTTCTTGTCCTGCTCGTGGAGATGTCCTTCTTGTCCTGCTCGTGGAGATGTCCTGCTCGCGGAGCTGTCCTTCTTTTCCTGCTCGTGGAGCTGTCCTTCTTTTCCTGCTCGTGGAGCTGTCCTTCTTTTCCTGCTCGCGGAGCTGTCCTTCTTTTCCTGCTCGCGGAGCTGTCCTTCTTTTCCCGCTCGCGGAGCTGTCCTTCTTTTCCCGCTCGCGGAGCTGTCCTTCTTTTCCCGCTCGACGAGCTGTCCTTCTTGTCCTGCTCGCGGAGATGTCCTTCTTGTCCTGCTCGTGGAGATGTCCTTCTTGTCCTGCTCGCGGAGCTGTCCTTCTTTTCCTGCTCGCGGAGCTGTCCTTTTTTCACGCTCGCGGAGCTGTCCTTCTTTTCCTGCTCGCGGAGCTGTCCTTTTTTCACGCTCGCGGAGCTGTCCTTCTTTTCCCGCTCGCCGAGCTGTCCTTCTTTCCCGCTCGCCGAGCTGTCCTTCTTTTCCCGCTCGCCGAGCTGTCCTTCTTTTCCCGCTCGCCGAGCTGTCCTTCTTTTCCCGCTCGCCGAGCTGTCCTTCTTGTCCCGCTCGCGGAGCTGTCCTCCTTGTCCCGCTCGCGGAGCTGTCCTCCTTGTCCCGCTCGCGGAGCTGTCCTCCTTGTCCCGCTCGCGGAGCTGTCCTCCTTGTCCCGCTCGCGGAGCTGTCCTTCTTGTCCCGCTCGCGGAGCTGTCCTTCTTGTCCCGCTCGCGGAGCTGTCCTTCTTGTCCCGCTCGCGGAGCTGTCCTTCTTGTCCCGCTCGCGGAGCTGTCCTTCTTGTCCGCTCGCGGAGCTGTCCTTCTTGTCCCGCTCGCGGAGCTGTCCTTCCTTGTCCCCCGCTCGCGGAGCTGCCCTCCTTTCCCCGCTCGCGGAGCTGCCCTCCTTTCCCCGCTCGCGGAGCTGCCCTCCTTTCCCCGCTCGCGGAGCTGCCCTCCTTTCCCCGCTCGCGGAGCTGCCCTCCTTTCCCCGCTCGCGGAGCTGCCCTCCTTTCCCCGCTCGCGGAGCTGCCTCTTTCCCCGCTCGCGAGCTGCCTCCTTTCCCCGCTCGCGGAGCTGCCTCCTTTCCCCGCTCGCGGAGCTGCCCTCCTTTCCCCGCTCGCGGAGCTGCCCTCCTTTCCCCGCTCGCGGAGCTGCCCTCCTTTCCCCGCTCGCGGAGCTGCCCTCCTTTCCCCGCTCGCGGAGCTGCCCTCCTTTCCCCGCTCGCGGAGCTGCCCTCCTTTCCCCGCTCGCGGAGCTGCCCTCCTTTCCCCGCTCGCGGAGCTGCCCTCCTTTCCCCGCTCGCGGAGCTGCCCTCCTTTTCCCGCTCCTTTCCCCGCTCGCGGAGCTGCCCTCCTTTTCCCGCTCGCGGAGCTGCCCTCCTTTTCCCGCTCCTTTCCCCGCTCGCGGAGCTGCCCCTCCTTTTCCCGCTCCTTTCCCCGCTCGCGGAGCTGCCCTCCTTTTCCCGCTCCTTTCCCCGCTCGCGGAGCTGCCCTCCTTTTCCCGCTCCTTTCCCCGCTCGCGGAGCTGCCCTCCTTTTCCCGCTCCTTTCCCCGCTCGCGGAGCTGCCCTCCTTTTTCCGCTCCTTTCCCCGCTCGCGGAGCTGCCCTCCTTTTTCCGCTCCTTTCCCCGCTCGCGGAGCTGCCCTCCTTTTCCCGCTCCTTTCCCCGCTCGCGGAGCTGCCCTCCTTTTCCCGCTCCTTTCCCCCGCTCGCGGAGCTGCCCTCCTTTTCCCGCTCCTTTCCCCGCTCGCGGAGCTGCCCTCCTTTTCCCCCTCCTTTCCCCGCTCGCGGAGCTGCCCTCCTTTTCCCCCTCCTTTCCCCGCTCGCGGAGCTGCCCTCCTTTTCCCGCTCCTTTCCCCGCTCGCGGAGCTGCCCTCCTTTCCCCCCTCCTTTCCCCGCTCGCGGAGCTGCCCTCCTTTTCCCCCTCCTTTCCCCGCTCGCCGGAGCTGCCCTCCTTTCCCCGCTCGCGGAGCTGCCCTCCTTTCCCCGCTCGTGGAGCTGCCCAGCTGCTGTGAACATCCTGAGGATTGTTTTTTAATCTCTGTGAGAAGACCCCAGGAATAAATATTTGCCCATCTCTAATCTTTCATTTATCGTTGGCCCACTTTTCTCTTGTAAGACAATCAAGTGGCAGCCTTGTGGTCAGTCATGGAGCATGACCACAGAATCCATCTGCTCCATCACTGTACTGGACCTAGTGTCATATACGGGGGTGATCAGTATACAACAGTGTAATATACAGCGGTGATCAGTATACATACAGTGTAATATACAGCGGTGATCAGTATACATACAGTGTAATGTACAGCGGTGATCAGTATACATACAGTGTAATATACAGAGGTGATCAGTATACATACAGTGTAATATACAGCGGTGATCAGTATACATACAGTGTAATATACAGCGGTGATAAGTATACATACAGTGTAATATACAGCGGTGATCAGTATACATACAGTGTAATATACAGTGGTGATCAGTATACATACAGTGTAATATACAGAGGTGATAAGTATACATACAGTGTAATATACAGAGGTGATCAGTATACATACAGTGTAATATACAGCGGTGATCAGTATACATACAGTGTAATATACAGAGGTGATCAGTATACATACAGTGTAATATACAGTGGTGATCAGTATACATACAGTTTAATATACAGAGGTGATCAGTATACATACAGTGTAATATACAGAGGTGATCAGTATACATACAGTGTAATATACAGCGGTGATCAGTATACATACAGTGTAATATACAGCGGTGATCAGTATACATACAGTGTAATATACAGAGGTGATCAGTATACATACAGTGTAATATACAGCGGTGATCAGTATACATACAGTGTAATATACAGAGGTGATCAGTATACATACAGTGTAATATACAGCGGTGATCAGTATACATACAGTGTAATATACAGAGGTGATCAGTATACATACAGTGTAATATACAGCGGTGATCAGTATACATACAGTGTAATATACAGCGGTGATCAGTATACATACAGTGTAATATACAGAGGTGATCAGTATACATACGGTGTAATATACAGTGGTGATCAGTATACATACAGTGTAATATACAGCGGTGATCAGTATACATACAGTGTAATGTACAGAGGTGATCAGTATACATACAGTGTAATATACAGCGGTGATCAGTATACATACAGTGTAATGTACAGAGGTGATCAGTATACATACAGTGTAATATACAGTGGTGATCAGTATACATACAGTGTAATATACAGCGGTGATCAGTATACATACAGTGTAATATACAGAGGTGATCAGTATACATACAGTGTAATATACAGAGGTGATCAGTATACATACAGTGTAATATACAGAGGTGATCAGTATACATACAGTGTAATATACAGAGGTGATCAGTATACATACAGTGTAATATACAGAGGTGATCAGTATACATACAGTGTATATCAGTATCATTCATACAGTGTAATATACAGAGGTGATCAGTATACATAGGGTGTAATATACAGTGGTGATCAGTATACATACAGTGTAATATACAGCGGTGATCAGTATACATACAGTGTAATATACAGCGGTGATCAGTATACATACAGTGTAATATACAGCGGTGATCAGTATACATACAGTGTAATATACAGTGGTGATCAGTATACATACAGTGTAATATACAGAGGTGATCAGTATACATAGGGTGTAAATATACGCGGTGATCAGTATACATACAGTGTAATATACAGAGGTGATCAGTATACATACAGTGTAAAATACAGCGGTGATCAGTATACATACAGTGTAATATACAGAGGTGATCAGTATACATACAGTGTAAAATACAGTGGTGATCAGTATACATACAGTGTAATATACAGAGGTGATCAGTATACATACAGTGTAATATACAGTGGTGATCAGTATACATACAGTGTAATATACAGAGGTGATCAGTATACATAGGGTGTAATATACGGCGGTGATCAGTATACATACAGTGTAATATACAGAGGTGATCAGTATACATACAGTGTAATATACAGAGGTGATCAGTATACATACAGTGTAATATACAGAGGTGATCAGTATACATACAGTGTAATATACAGTGGTGATCAGTATACATACAGTGTAATATACAGCGGTGATCAGTATACATACGGTGTAATATACAGTGGTGATCAGTATACATACAGTGTAATATACAGCGGTGATCAGTATACATACAGTGTAATATACAGGGGTGATCGGTATACATACAGTGTAATATACAGCGGTGATCAGTATACATACAGTGTAATATACAGTGGTGATCAGTATACATACAGTGTAATATACAGAGGTGATCAGTATACATAGGGTGTAATATACGGCGGTGATCAGTATACATACAGTGTAATATACAGAGGTGATCAGTATACATACAGTGTAAAATACAGCGGTGATCAGTATACATACAGTGTAATATACAGAGGTGATCAGTATACATACAGTGTAAAATACAGTGGTGATCAGTATACATACAGTGTAATATACAGAGGTGATCAGTATACATACAGTGTAATATACAGTGGTGATCAGTATACATACAGTGTAATATACAGAGGTGATCAGTATACATAGGGTGTAATATACGGCGGTGATCAGTATACATACAGTGTAATATACAGAGGTGATCAGTATACATACAGTGTAATATACAGAGGTGATCAGTATACATACAGTGTAATATACAGAGGTGATCAGTATACATACAGTGTAATATACAGTGGTGATCAGTATACATACAGTGTAATATACAGTGGTGATCAGTATACATACAGTGTAATATACAGGGGTGATCGGTATACATACAGTGTAATATACAGCGGGGTGATCGGGTAGTATACATACAGTGTAATATACAGAGGTGGATCAGTATACATACAGTGTAATATACAGTGGTGATCAGTATACATACAGTGTAATATACAGAGGTGATCAGTATACATACAGTGTAATATACAGAGGTGATCAGTATACATACAGTGTAATATACAGAGGTGATCAGTATACATACAGTGTAATATACAGAGGTGATCAGTATACATACAGTGTAATATACAGCGGTGATCAGTATACATACAGTGTAATATACAGGTGATCAGTATACATACAGTGTAATACAGGTGATCAGTATACATACAGTGTAATATACAGAGGTGATCAGTATACATACAGTGTAATATACAGAGGTGATCAGTATACATACAGTGTAATATACAGAGGTGATCAGTATACATACAGTGTAATATACAGTGGTGATCAGTATACATACAGTGTAATATACAGAGGTGATCAGTATACATACAGTGTAATATACAGGTGATCAGTATACATACAGTGTAATATACACAGTGGTGATCAGTATACATACAGTGTAATATACAGAGGTGATCAGTATATATAATATACAGTGTGTATACATACAGTGGGGTGATCATAGTATATACATATACAGTATACATATACAAGGTGATCATATACATACAGTGTAATATACAGAGGTGATCAGTATACATACAGTGTAATATACAGAGGTTGATCAGTATACATACAGTGTAATATACAGCGGTGATCAGTATACATACAGTGTAATATACAGAGCGGTGATCAGTATACATACAGTGTAATATACAGCGGTGATCAGTATACATACAGTGTAATATACAGAGGTGATCAGTATACATACAGTGTAATATACAGGTGTCAGTATACATATGGGTGTAATATACAGAGGTGATCAGTATACATACAGTGTAATATACAGAGGTGATCAGTATACATACAGTGTAATATACAGCGGTGATCAGTATACATACAGTGTAATATACAGAGGTGATCAGTATACATACAGTGTAATATACAGGGAGGTGATCAGTATACATACAGTGTAATATACAGTGTGATCAGTATACATACATACAGTGTAATATACAGGGTGATCAGTATACATACAGTGTAATATACAGCGGTGATCAGTATACATATACAGTGTAATATATACAGAGGTGATCAGTATACATACAGTGTAATATACAGAGGTGATCAGTATACATACAGTGTAATATACAGAGGTGATGTATACATACAGTGTAATATACAGAGGTGATCAGTATACATACAGTGTAATATACAGAGGTGATCAGTATACATACAGTGTAATATACAGGTGTGATCAGTATATACATACAGTGTAATATACAGCGGTGATCAGTATACATACATACAGTGTATATACAGAGGTGATCAGTATATACATACAGTGTAATATACAGAGGTGATCAGTATACATACAGTGTAATATACAGTATACAGCCATACAGTATACATACAGTGTACTATACATGAGGTGATCAGTATACATACAGTGTAATATACAGTGGTGATCAGTATACATACAGTGTAATATACAGACGGTGATCAGTATACATACAGTGTAATATACAGAGGTGATCAGTATACATACAGTGTAATATACAGTTGGTGATCAGTATACATACAGTGTAATATACAGTGGTGATCAGTATACATACAGTGTAATATACAGGGGTGATCGGTATACATACAGTGTAATATACAGTGGTGATCAGTATACATACAGTGTAAATCATACAAGCGGTGATCAGTATACATACAGTGTAATATACAGCGGTGATCGGTATACATAGCAGGTAATATACAGAGGTGATCAGTATACATACAGTTAATATAACAGAGGTGATCAGTATACATACAGTGTAATAAGGGATATACATACGGTAATAAGGGTGGATCCAAGTATACATACAAGTGTAAATAAGGTGGACAGAAAAGGTAATATACAAGGTCAATACATACAGTGTAATATACAGCGGTGATCAGTATACATACAGTGTAATATACAGAGGTGATCAGTATACATACAGTGTAATATACAGCGGTGATCAGTATACATACAGTGTAATATACAGAGGTGATCAGTATACATACAGTGTAATATACAGAGGTGATCAGTATACATACAGTGTAATATACAGAGGTGATCAGTATACATACAGTGTAATATACAGGGTGATCAGTATACATACAGTGTAATATACAGCGGTGGATCAGTATACATACAGTGTAATATACAGCGGTGATCAGTATACATACAGTGTATATAACAGAGGTGATCAGTATACATACAGTGTAATATACAGAGGTGATCAGTATACATAGGGTGTAATATACGGGGTGATCAGTATACATACGGTGTAATATACAGAGGTGATCAGTATACATACAGTGTAATATACAGAGGTGATCAGTATACATACAGTGTAATATACAGAGGTGATCAGTATACATACAGTGTAATATACAGAGGTATACATACAGTGTACTATACAGAGGTGATCAGTATACATACAGTGTAATATACATACAGTATACATACAGTGTACTATACAGAGGTGATCAGTATACATACAGTGTAAATATACAGAGGTGATCAGTATACATACAGTGTAATATACAGCGGTGATCAGTATACATACAGTTACAGTGTAATATACAGCGGTGATCAGTATACATACAGTGTAATATACAGAGGTGATCAGTATATACATACAGTGTAATATACAGAGGTGATCAGTATACATACAGTGTAAATATACAGAGGTGATCAGTATACATACAGTGTAATATACAGAGGTGATCAGTATACATACAGTGTATATACACGGTATCAGTATACATACAGTGTAATATACAGTATACATACAGTGTATATAGAGGTGATCAGTATACATATACAGTGTAATATACATACATACATATATACAGAGGTGATCAGTATACATACAGTGTAATATACAGAGGTGATCAGTATACATACAGTGTAATATACAGGTGATCAGTATACATACAGTGTAATATACAGAGGTGATCAGTATACATACAGTGTAATATACAGCGGTGATCAGTATACATACAGTTAATATACAGAGGTGATCAGTATACATACAGTGTAATATACAGCGGTGATCAGTATACATTACAGTGTAATATACAGAGGTGATCAGTATACATACAGTGTAATATACAGAGGTATCAGTATATACATACAGTGTAATATACAGAGGTGATCAGTTATACATACAGTGTAATATACAGCGGTGATCAGTATACATACAGTGTATATACAGGTAATATACAGAGGTGATCAGTACATATATACATACATGATACAGTATACATACATGTAATATACAGAGGTGATCAGTATACATACAGTGTAATATACAGAGAGTGATACAGTATACATACAGTGTAATATACAGAGGTGATCAGTATACATACAGTGTAATATACAGAGGTGATCAGATATACATACAGTGTAATATACAGAGGTGATCAGTATACATACAGTGTAATATACAGCGGTGATCAGTATACATACAGTGTAATATACAGAGGTGATCAGTATACATACAGTGTAATATACAGCCGGTATACATACAGTGTACTATACAGAGGTGATCAGTATACATACAGTGTAATATACAGAGGTGATCAGTATACATACAGTGTAATATACAGCGGTGATCAGTATACATACAGTGTAATATACAGAGGTGATCAGTGTATACATAGTAATATACACAGGTATACATACAGTGTACATATACAGAGGTGATCAGTATACATACAGTGTATACAGAGGTGATCAGTATACATACAGTGTAATATACAGAGGTGATCAGTATACATACAGTGTACATAACAGCAGGTGATCAGTATAACATACAGTGTAATATACAGAGGTGATCAGTATACATACAGTGTAATATACAGAAGATCAGTATACATACATGATCAAGGTGATCAGTATACATACAGTGTAATATACAGAGGTGATCAGATATACATACAGTGTAATATACAGAGGTGATCAGTATACATATACAGTGTAATATACAGAGGTGATCAGTATACATACAGTGTAAATATACAGCGGTGATCAGTATACATACAGTGTAATATACAGCGGTGATCAGTTATACATACAGTGTAATATACAGCCGGTGATCAGTATACATACAGTGTAATATACAGAGGCGGTGATCAGTATACATACAGTGTGTAATATACAGCAGAGGTGATCAGTATACATACAGTGTAATATACAGTGTAATATACAGGTGATCAGTATACATACAGTGTAATATACAGCGGTGATCAGTATACATACAGTACAGTGTAATATACAGCGGTGATCAGTATACATACAGTGTAATATACAGCATATGATCAGTATACATACAGTGTAATATACAGAGTGACAGATACATACAGTGTAATATACAGAGGTGATCAGTAATACATACAGCGGTGATCAGTATACATACAGTGTAATATACAGCGGTGATCAGTATACATACAGTGTAATATACAGCGGTATCAGTATACATACAGTATACATAAGGTGTAATATACAGCGGTGATCAGTATACATACAGTGTATATACAGGTGTGATCAGTATACATACAGTGTAATATACAGAGGTGATCAGTATACATACAGTAATATACAGTGTGACAAGTATACATACAGTTAATATACAGAGGTGATCAGTATACATACAGTGTAATATACAGCGGTGATCAGTATACATACAGTGTAATATACAGAGGTGATTCATACATACATATAGTGTAATATACAGAGGTGATCAGTATACATACAGTGTAATATACAGAGGTGATCAGTATACATACAGTGTAAATATACAGAGGGTGATCAGTATACATACAGTGTATATGATCATACATACAGTAATATACAGCGGTGATCAGTATACATACAGTGTAATATACAGAGGTGATCAGTATACATACAGTGTAATATACAGAGGTGATCAGTATACATACAGTGTGTAATATACAGAGTATACATACAGTGTAATATACAGAGGTGATCAGTATACATACAGTGTAATATACAGAGGTGATCAGTATACATACAGTGTAATATACAGAGGTGATCAGTATACATACAGTGTAATATACAGCGGTGATCAGTATACATACAGTGTAATATACAGAGGTGATCAGTATACATACAGTGTATACAGAAGTAATCAGATACATACAGTGGTAATATACAGTGGTGATCAGTATACATACAGTTGTAATATACAGTTGGTGATCAGTATACATACAGTGTAATATACAGCGGTGATCAGTATACATACAGTGTAATATACAGAGGTGATCAGTATACATACAGTGTAATATACAGAGGTGATCAGTATACATACAGTGTAATATACAGAGGTGATCAGTATACATACAGTGTAATATACAGCCGGTATACATAGGGTGTAATATACAGAGGTGATCAGTATACATACAGTATAATATACAGAGGTGATCAGTATACATACAGTGTAATATACGGCGGTGATCAGTATACATAGGGTGTAATATACGGCGGTGATCAGTATACATACAGTGTAATATACGGCGGTGATCAGTATACATAGGGTGTAATATACGGCGGTGATCGCTCTGCTGCTGTCTTTCAGTGACTGTTCTCCATGTAGTCTTTTGCCGGCCTGTTATTTATGGTTGTCCCCAGCCTGATCGGCTCTCCTATTGGTTGGGATCAGTGACTTGGCTTCTGCCCGGGTTCCCAGCTCCCAAACACGTCATCTATTAACCTGGTACCAGCCATGAGCAGAAGCTGACCGGACCTGGCCTCCTCCATTATTCATGTCCCCGTGTCTTGACCCTTGTGCCCAGCACCATTAATCTGCGGCTGAGTAGTATCCAGCACTCACCACGTGGGCACATGGCACCCGCTGCCCTCAGTAGACGCTGCCAGGTAGACCGCTCACTAACAGCCTTTCACTTATCGCTGCACTTGAGACGGTTTGATCGCTCTCAATGAGCAATTCACAGCAGGAGTCACTGCCTCGGGGCACCGTTTCTGTTTGGCAGGCCGGCAGGCCCGTCTGACAATTAGCTGCACATCAGACATTGAAAGAGGCAGCCTGCACACGGCTCATGGCAGTGACACTGTGGAACGATATGCCCGAGTGCACTGGTGAAGCCTGGCAGAAAGCGTTAGTCCCTGAAGCCTCTCAGCACTATACAGTTCTGGTTCACACCTTGTCATCCAGATCTGAGCGTGAAGCCTCTCCTTCATCTCCCTTTAGCATCTTGGAAATTTTTTCCTCATTCCTCTGACTTGTGATCTTATCCGTTTACCGTCTATGCACATGTACCAGCGGCGGCACATTGATCCCATTCACTTCTGGCAGTGCGTCAGCTTTGGATTAGTCTGCATGGTGTCCGCCTCAGCTAAGTAAACGTCTTCTGGTCAGCACCCGAGTTACATTTGCTCAGTGG
This sequence comes from Rhinella marina, assembly GCA_900303285.1. NCBI lineage: Eukaryota > Metazoa > Chordata > Amphibia > Anura > Bufonidae > Rhinella > Rhinella marina. The sequence goes on along the minus strand of ONZH01014159.1, from coordinate 98,187 downwards.
TAAGAGAGCTCTCCCGTAATAGTGGAGAGGGAACCATGACACTCGAAAATTGCGTAAATCATGCTCCGTTCTCCAGCATCAAGTCAAAAATTTGGGTTCACGGTGAACGTTTCTGTCCTCCTGAACGGCCTTGATGAAACTTGTGGCGTGTGATTCCCAATGGCTGGATCCGAGGACTGAAACGCAGGCTGCGAACTTGCTATGTGTCCCAAATTTTTTGACTTGATGTTGAATTTACAAATAAAGGAGATTTGCATCTGATTTAACAAATATCTGAGTGTGATGGTTTTCTCTGGTAACCTCAGATTAGTGACTCAGGGTCTGTCTGGACTCCATGGTGTGGGCCTCAGAATTAGTCTCTATGGTGTGGGCCTCAGAATTAGTCTCTATGATGTGGGCCTCAGAATTAGTCTCTGTGGTGTGGGCCTCAGAATTAGTCTCTATGGTGTGGGCCTCAGAATTAGTCTCTATGGTGTGGGCCTCAGAATTAGTCTCTATGGTGTGGGCCTCAGAATTAGTCTCTATGGTGTGGGCCTCAGAATTAGTCTCTATGATGTGGGCCTCAGAATTAGTCTCTGTGGTGTGGGCCTCAGAATTAGTCTCTATGGTGTGGGCCTCAGAATTAGTCTCTATGGTGTGGGCCCTCAGAATTAGTCTCTATGGTGTGGGCCGCAGAATTAGTCTCTATGGTGTGGGCCGCAGAATTAGTCTCTATGGTGTGGGCCTCAGAATTAGTCTCTAATGGTGTGGGCTCAGAATTAGTCTCCCTGGTGTGGGCCTCAGAATTAGTCTCTATGGTGTGGGCCTCAGAATTAGTCTCCATGGTGTGGGCCCTCAGAATTAGTCTCCCTGGTGTGGGCCTCAGAATTAGTCCCTATGGTGTGGGCCTCAGAATTAGTCTCTATGGTGTGGGCCTCAGAATTAGTCTCTATGGTGTGGGCCTCAGAATTAGTCTCTATGGTGTGGGCCTCAGAATTAGTCTCTATGGTGTGGCCTCAGAATTAGTCTCTATGGTGTGGGCCTCAGAATTAGTCTCTTTGGTGTGGGCCTCAGAATTAGTCTCTTTGGTGTGGGCCTCAGAATTAGTCTCTTTGGTGTGGGCCTCAGAATTAGTCTCTATGGTGTGGGCCTCAGAATTAGTCTCTATGGTGTGGGCCTCAGAATTAGTCTCTATGGTGTGGGCCTCAGAATTAGTCTCTATGGTGTGGGCCTCAGAATTAGTCTCTATGGTGTGGGCCTCAGAATTAGTCTCCCTGGTGTGGGCCTCAGAATTAGTCTCTATGGTGTGGGCCTCAGAATTAGTCTCTATGGGGTGGGCCTCAGAATTAGTCTCTATGGTGTGGGCCTCAGAATTAGTCTCTATGGTGTGGGCCTCAGAATTAGTCTCTATGGTGTGGGCCTCAGAATTAGTCTCCCTGGTGTGGGCCTCAGAATTAGTCTCTATGGTGTGGGCCTCAGAATTAGTCTCTATGGGGTGGGCCTCAGAATTAGTCTCTATGGGGTGGGCCTCAGAATTAGTCTCTATGGTGTGGGCCTCAGAATTAGTCTCTATGGTGTGGGCCTCAGAATTAGTCTCTATGGTGTGGGCCTCAGAATTAGTCTCTATGGTGTGGGCCTTAGAATTAGTCTCTATGGTGTGGGCCTCAGAATTAGTCCCTATGGTGTGGGCCTTAGAATTAGTCTCCATGGTGTGGGGCCTCAGAATTAGTCTCTATGGTGTGGGCCGCAGAATTAGTCTCCATGGTGTGGGCCGCAGAATTAGTCTCCATGGTGTGGGCCTCAGAATTAGTCTCCATGGTGTGGGCCTCAGAATTAGTCTCTATGGTGTGGGCCTCAGAATTAGTCTCCATGGTGTGGGCCTCAGAATTGGTCTCCATGGTGTGGGCCTCAGAATTGGTCTCCCTGGTGTGGGCCTCAGAATTAGTCTCCCTGGTGTGGGCCTCAGAATTAGTCTCCCTGGTGTGGGCCTCAGAATTAGTCTCCCTGGTGTGGGCCTCAGAATTAGTCTCCCTGGTGTGGGCCTCAGAATTAGTCTCCCTGGTGTGGGCCTCAGAATTAGTCTCTATGGGATGGGCCTCAGAATTAGTCTCTATGGGGTGGGCCTCAGAATTAGTCCCTATGGGGTGGGCCTCAGAATTAGTCCCTATGGGGTGGGCCTCAGAATTAGTCTCTATGGGGTGGGCCTCAGAATTAGTCTCTATGGGGTGGGCCTCAGAATTAGTCTCTATGGGGTGGGCCTCAGAATTAGTCTCTATGGGGTGGGCCTCAGAATTAGTCTCTATGGGGTGGCCTCAGAATTAGTCTCTATGGGGTGGGCCTCAGAATTAGTCTCTATGGGGTGGGGCCTCAGAATTAGTCTCTATGGGGTGGGCCTCAGAATTAGTCTCTATGGGGGTGGGCCTCAGAATTAGTCTCTATGGGGTGGGCCTCAGAATTAGTCTCTATGGGGTGGGCCTCAGAATTAGTCCTATGGGGTGGGCCTCAGAATTAAGTCTCTATGGGGTGGGCCTCAGAATTAGTCTCTATGGGGTGGGCTCGAATTAGTCTTATGGTGTGGGCCTCCGAATTAGTCTCTATGGTGTGGGCCTCCGAATTAGGTCTCTATGGTGTGGGCCTCCGAATTAGTCTCCATGGTGTGGGCCTCCGAATTAGTCTCTATGGTGTGGGCCTCAGAATTAGTCTCCATGGTGTGGGCCTCAGAATTAGTCTCTATGGTGTGGGCCTCAGAATTAGTCTCTATGGTGTGGGCCTCAGAATTAGTCCCTATGGTGTGGGCCTCAGAATTAGTCCTATGGTGTGGGCCTCAGAATTAGTCTCTATGGTGTGGGCCTCAGAATTAGTCTCTATGGGGTGGGCCTCAGAATTAGTCTCTATGGGGTGGGCCTCGGGTTGCCCTCTGCGCTGTCGGTTTTAGACTTAGGCTTCAGAACTTTGTAACAGGTCTTGATGTAGCCTACAGTTCTTTGCTTCCTGGGAACCACTTGGCAATATGTACATTGATGACCACCATTGGCTAGAAGAGTCTGCATCAAGACTCTTGTGGGGACCTTTATAATAGAATGATCTACAAAAGCAGTCCTCGAGTGAGTGAAGCAGGATGGATCTGAGCATGGTTTGGTTTGATACTACCGTGTCACAGAACTTTTTGGAATGCAGATAATGCAGCGTGAAGATGAAGGTCATATACGGCATCTGTGAAGTTGTGCAGAGTCCTTCCTACCTGCTTTGCTATTATGGTAACATAGTTTATAAGGCCGAAAAAAGACATTTGTCCATCCAGTTCGGCCTGTTATCCTGCAAGATGATCCAGAGGAAGGCAAAAAACCCCTGTGAGGTAGAAGACAATTTTCCTCACTTTAGGGGAAAAAGTTCCTTCCCGACTCCAATCAGGCATCAGAATAACTCCCTGGATCAATGACCCCTCTCTAGTAACTATAACCTGTAATATTATTACCTCCAGAAATACATCCAGGCCCCTCCTGATCTCTTATAGTGAACTTACCATCACCACCTCCTCAGGCAGAGAGTTCCATAGTCTCACTGCTCTTACCGTAAAGAATCCTCTTCTGTGTTTATGTACAAACCTTCTTTCCTCCAGACGCAGAGGATGTCCCCTCGTCACAGTCACAGTCCTGGGGATAAATAGATGATGGGAGAGATCTCTGTACTGACCTCTGATATATTTATACATAGTTATTAGATCTCCCCTCAGTCGTCTTTTTTCTAAAGTGAATAACCCTAATTTTGATAATCTTTCTGGGTACTGTAGTCCACCCATTCCAGTTATTACTTTAGTTGCCCTCCTCTGCACCCTCTCCAGCTCTGCTATGTCTGCCTTGTTCACAGGAGCCCAGAACTGTACACAGTACTCCATATGTGGTCTGACTAGTGATGTGTAAAGTGGCAGGACTATGTTCTCATCACGGACATCTATGCCTCTTTTGATGCAACCCATTATCTTATTGGCCTTGGCAGCAGCTGTCTGACACTGGTTTCTGCAGCTTAGTTTGCTGTTATCTAAAATTCCTAGGTCCTTTTCCATGTCAGAGCTACCCAGTGTTTTACCATTTAGTATGTACTGGTGACTTGCATTATTCCTTCCCATATGCATAACCTTACATTTGTCAGTGTTAAACCTCATCTGCCACTTCTCTGCCCAAGCCTCCAGTCTATCCAGATCCATCTGTAGCAGTGTAATGTCCTCTGTAGTATATATACAGTATACTGTTCTCTGTAGTATATATACAGTATACTGTCCTCTGTAGTATATATACAGTATACTGTCCTCTGTAGTATATATACAGTATACTGTTCTCTGTAGTATATATACAGTGTACTGTTCTCTGTAGTATATATACAGTATACTGTCCTCTGTAGTATATATACAGTATACTGTCCTCTGTAGTATATATACAGTATACTGTCCTCTGTAGTATATATACAGTATACTGTCCTCTGTAGTATATATACAGTATACTGTCCTCTGTAGTATATATACAGTGTACTGTCCTCTGCTGTGTTAATTATAGTATCATATAATATCATTTGAAAGACTGTAAAGGATTGATCTGAATTCAGGTAAGTTTAGATTCCCCGTAACTAGAAATTGCGTAAGAGTAAATAATAACCGTGGTTTTCTCGCTTACACTTGCCGCCTTCTCGTTGATGTCACCGAGTGTTGGTAAAGGTTTCTAAATAATTAAGAGCAGAGGTTCAATACCTTATGAGGACACATCATTGATCTTGGGTGCTCAGGGGCTTGTGGTTGTGAGATCACTAATGGAAAACACCTAGACTCCAGCATTCCAGATCTCCACAGGCCGAGGAGTCAGATGTTTTCTCGGAGACAGTGCCTGAGGCTCCCATGCACCACTAAGGCCAGATTAAGAGAGTCAGGTTCAGAGGAGCTATTAGGTGATACAGGTAGGGCGTATGATCTTAAAACCCAGTAGATATCAAGGCTTCTGGGTTTAAGACAAATTAATGGTGATTAGGTAGACCGCTCTGTATGTTTCCACAGCTGGTGGTGGCTGAAGCTCCTCTTTTAAGATATTGTCTAATTGTTGCCCACTTATTGGAGGTTCCTACAGAAAACTAGAGGAAAATCGAAGACACCTCTGCTCCGTGGACCAGTGCCGATGGTAGTGGAGGTCCCTCTTTCCTACCGCATTGTGTATCGGGAAGTCACACCGTTGTGGACATCTTCAAGGGAGTCCAATGAGAGACCAGAATAGAGCGCACAAGGGATATTGACTATACCATGTTAGGTTTGGAGGGTCTCGGAAGAAACCTTCTGGCATGGAGACGGCATTCCTGGTCTTCAACCAGAACATAATTTTTTTAATAATTTCATTACTCCAGTGCCCATGGACCGATGTGACCTGCTCAGTGACATCACCGGAGGAAGTTCAGTGATATCACCTGTAATAGGCAGGCGCCGGAACTTACTTGAACATTCTCTGTGATTTATGAACAGTCATGACAGTTGACAGACTGGTTACTATGGATACATAACCTAGCAACCAAAAATTGTCCCTAGCGACCAGCTTTACCCAGTGTCTGTAGTAATAAGTCAGAGCAACTGGACTTGTATTTTCCTTTGAAGACATTTCACTGACTGGATATCTCAGAATGACTTGTACGTGAAATCTCCTGCATTAAAGGTATATTCTCATCTTAGACATTGGGGGCATATCGCTAGGATATACCCCCATTGTCTTATAGGTGCGGGTCCCACCTCTGGGACCTGTATCTACATCGAGATCGGAGTGGGGAGCGCTGCACCTGGAGGACTCCAGGTTTCTCGGGGTCCAGCCACCACCAGGCGCAGCTCCCCGCTGTTCCCATAGAAATGAATGGGAGCGCATGTGCGGCCACCACTCCCATTCATTTCTATGTAGCCGAGCATACGCAGTGCGCCCTCATTCACTTTGGGGGATCCATTCTCTATATAGGTGCGGGTCCTAGAGATATGCCCCCATTGTATAAGATGAGAATAACTCTTTAAATACTTTTTTACTCATGCTTCAGTCAAGGCTCTCATGTAGATAACATTATACAGATCAGCCACCAGTATTTAATGCCAGAGGTTCCTTGTACAAGTCGTTCTCATGGATAAAGTCAAAAGACCAGCGAAACCTCTTTAAGAGAAAATTCAAGTCCAGTTGCTTTGACTTATTACTTCTGATTGACCATGACATGGACGAATGAGAACCTTCACAGATACAGTCCTACCTGAGCCTTCAGCTAAAGGGAGATAATACGAAGGCCCGAGAAGCATAACATCGCTCGGATTTTTATAAGAAATAGGTTTAGGTGGAGAGCCCCTTGAAGACTGATCCAGAGGAGCGCTGTCAGTGAGCTGTGTCTACACGGATTAGGAAAGTCCCTGAATGTAATTAGATTAACACCTCTGCCACCATGCAGGGGGCACCCACCAAGCCTCCACATGCAGTGGACATGAACTTTCTGGAGGACAAAAAACTTTCCCGAATGATTGCGAGGCGGAGGGGGGGAGGGCACAACGTAAAGAGAGTCATTTCACAAAGTAATGTAACTTCTTGGATCGGCAGAGGATTAAAGGGTCCTGTGTTAGTCTGTAGACTACATACGTAATGTATACAAGCTTTTCTCTGGCGGCTCCTTATATAAACAGTGAGAGGTCACCTCAGAAAACGGCCAGCATTACATATGTTTGGGGATCGGCCCGACAGCCACATCACCATCTGCCGAGAGACTACAAATGGTTAATTACAGGGGTGAAGTGTGCGTCCCGATACTGCCTGGGAGCGTTGTAAGTGCTAGGGTAATACTTACAGGGTTAATCCCGTGATTGATGTGAAAACTGAAACTCAGACCTCATACAGGACATCACGGTCTCTTTCTAACAAAGCTAGGACCAGCCCTGTACCTCACATGGATCCAGAGATCTCCACATTCATTGCCTTAATTACTAGATAGATTTAGCGGGCGTCTCCTTTCATCCACAGCTCAGGTGGCGTGTCCTTTCTGCTGCAGCTGTCTGTGCAACAGTCACAGCTTCTAACAGTAGATATGACTGGTGGCAGTTGAAGGATGGAAGTGAGCATGTGCGACCACCTCAGTACGGTGGACAGAGAAATAAGGAAAAGAACAAACAGCAGGTGGCGCTATACAGATAAAATTTATTAAACAATTTAGTGGATATACAAAGTTTTTAATTACATGCCATTACATAAATATTCAGATCCAGGTACTGGTTTAAAAAATGTAGAATATTTTTGGCGGGAAAATATGAGGCGGACTTAAAACATTGCAGTTATTTTTTGTGATTTATTATTGGTGGATATATTAAATCTGTGCTAACAATTTTTGATCTGTTTTGAAAAAAGTTTAATTTGCGTTTTTTTTTTGTGTTGGAGGAACTATCCACATTTCGGTGGCTGCCTTTCGTAATAAGTTGGTGGTTATTTATTCTCATTTTTAGTTTTTTTGTTTTATAACTTAGGCTTTTTGATCTAGAACTTTTCACCCTTGTTTTTTTAGTTTGCTTTTTCTGCTTAATAATTTAACTGGTGTTTGCAGCGTTGCTGTGGGAAAGCTTGCCGACCATTTCATACCCGGGTCACTTAATGCTCAGGGGGCCCCCCGAAACCTATATGTCAAGAAACCTGTGTGTGAATACACCTAAGTAGTGTCTATAAAAGCAGTGTGACAACCAATATGGCCTACATTACTACAAAGGTTGTCACAAGGTTGGCAGATTGACTAGTTGAACAAAACTGAATTCTTTGCTCCATTAGTGCAGCAGCTAAATTCCTTGCTCCCTTATTGCGATAGCTCTACCAGGGAGGACTTTGAACGACTATCTGAATAATCGCAAATGCATTTCAAACCATTGCGTTTTGAAATCAATGGATATGAAGATCCCCTTGAAGGAGTGGGGTGCCCCCAGTGGCCTCATCTTGTTACTACTAGTTACCTCAGAAACACTCGGCACCATGCTGGAGACATGCAAATGAGAGAGGTCGCCATGCGCCTGATAAATAATTTTGCTCTGAAGTCTCTGGTGTGGAGAGGCCATCCAGAGTTTACCGCACGTGGAATACATCTTCTGTCTCCAGTTCCCTCCGTCCAGTTATTTCCACTTCTTCTTCAAGGTGCCATAAATAGTTTGATTTTGACAGTTCCTGGAGAATAACTCGGCCATCTGTACAGCACAGCGGATAAAGAGTGGGCTGGAGAATATCACTGGAAAGCCGCTCTACAAGTGTCAAGATTGTGTCAAAGCAGGAGCAATCACACGTGCAGGCCTACGCAGCCATTTCACCTTCTATGGAGAAGGACAAGCATGGAAGTACCCAGCATATTGTAATCCCTGTGGCTGCCCCCTGAGAGTGAGCTGTGACAACTGCTAGAAGCATGTTTTTGTAAACGGTACATAGTTGTCAGTTTAAAAGCCAATTTGTGTGTCAAGAATATAACTACTATAATACTGCTCCTATGTACAAGAATATAACTACTATAATACTGCTCCTATGTACAAGAATATAACTACTATAATACTGCTCCTATGTACAAGAATATAACTACTATAATACTGCCTCCTATGTACAAGAATATAACTACTATAATACTGCTCCTATGTACAAGAATATAGCTACTATAATACTGCCTCCTATGTACAAGAATATAACTACTATAATACTGCTCCTATGTACAAGAATGTAACTACTATAATACTGCTCCTATGTACAAGAATATAACTACTATAATACTGTGCCTATGTAACCAAGAATATAAACTACTTAATTACTGAACTCCATGTACAAGAATATTAAACTACCTATTAAATATACTAATGCTCCTATGTACAAGATATAACTACTATAATACCTTGCCTCCTATGTACAAGAATATAACTACTATAATACTGCCTCCTATGTACAAGAATATAACTCTATAATACTGCTCCTATGTACAAGAATATAACTACTATAATACTGCCTCCTATGTACAAGAATATAACTACTATAATACTGCTCCTATGTACAAGAATAACTACTATAATAACTGCTCCTATGTACAGAATATAACTACTATAAATACTGCTCCTATGTACAAGAATATAACTACTATAATACTGCTGCCTATGTACAAGAATATAACTACTATATACTGCTCCTATGTACAAGAATATAACTACTATAATACTGCTCCTATGTACAAGAATAATACTACTATAATACTGCTCCTATGTACAAGAATATAACTACTATAATACTGCTCCTATGTACAAGAATATAACTACTATAATACTGCTTCTATGTACAAGAATTACTACTATATACTGCTCCTATGTACAAGAATATAACTACTATAATACTGCTCCTATGTACAAGAATATAACTACTATAATACTGCTCCTATGTACAAGAATATAACTACTATAATACTTGCTCCTATGTACAAGAATATAACTACTATAATACTGCTCCTATGTACAAGAATATAACTACTATAATACTGCTCCTATGTACAAGAATATAACTACTATAATACTGCTCCTATGTACAGAATATAACTACTATAATACTGCTCCTATGTACAAGAATATACTACTATAATACTGCTCCTATGTACAAGAATATACTACTATAATACTATGCTCTATATACAAGAATATAACTACTATATACTGCTCCTATGTACAAGAATATAACTACTATAATACTGCTCCTATGTACAAGAATATAACTACTATAATACTGCCTCCTATGTACAAGAATATAACTACTATAATACTGCTCCTATGTACAAGAATATAACTACTATAATACTGCCTCCTATGTACAAGAATATAACTACTATAATACTGCTCCTATGTACAAGAATATAACTACTATAATACTACCTCCTATGTACAAGAATATAACTACTATAATACTGCTCCTATGTACAAGAATATAACTACTATAATACTGCTCCTATGTACAAGAATATAACTACTATAATACTGCTCCTATGTACAAGAATATTACTGCTCTTATCTAATAATTAGGAGCAGTGCTGTTACGTTCACTGGCTTTCAGTACCGCTTTTTCCTCGCTGCTTTTCGGCTGAAGTGTTTTGCAGCGCTGCGGTTTCACTTACGATACTTCTGATCTGATAGTTCCCTTGGTCTAGTTTTTTGCTGGTATATTTTTGGCAACTCAGCTGACCCCTTAGGTTCTCAATGGGATTCAGGTCTGGAGAAGTTGCAGCCGCTCCATGTGAGGTCCTCCCGTCTCCAGCAGCCGCTCCCTAATGATGTGACCTCAATGAGCTGGAGCATTGTCCTCCATGAAGATGACATTAGGCCGGGGTTGTCCCTGCAGAGGCACAATGACTGGATTAATGATGTTCTTCAGGTAGTCTGGGCTTGTGACTGGTCCATTCACACAGTGTAGGACAGTTCTGTACTGACGAGACACACCGGCCCACACTGTAGAACCACAACCACCAAAGGTTCGTCTGGTGACAACAGTGGCTGATGCAGAGCGCTCTCCTTGACGTCTTTGCTTTAGTTGGCGGCCATCATTTCTGCCCAACGTGAATCCACATTTATCAGTGAACAGCACTGAGGCCCCTGGTCCTCGTCCAGAGTAGATGCTCCCTGGCCCATACAAGACGATGACTCCTGTGCCTGGTGATGTGGTCAGGTTCCATTGCAGGTCGTCTAGCCCACAGACCACGCTGATGTAAATGGTTTCCAATGGTCTGACATGACACTTGTGCCTCTCACCTCCTTTAAATCTGCCTGGAGTTGTGTGGCATTCATCATCCGGTTCCTCAGGGTATTGTTCACAATGTCACCAGTGTGGGATGTGGCTAAAGGACGTCCACTTCTCTGCCTTTCTGTGACTCTTCCAGTCTCTGTATCTCTGATACAACCTGCTGATGACACACTGTGAGAACATTCTGCTTGAAGCCTCACAATAGTGAGGTACTGTTCATCAATTGTTAGGTGTCGTCTTGGTCTCATGATGTCACGATGTGAGCAGCATGATGAGGAGCACTCTATAAATACCAATTCTAACTGAACCAGGAAATGTATTGGGCGATTCATGGATCAAACACCTGTTGTGTATTTTGCTGTTAAGCTCCTTGTTAGAGAACAGCAAGTTGTGCAAAAATTACTGAAACACTGAACAGTTGGACGTGTGCATTCAGAAGGTCAGAGAAGGTCACATTAAGTTCACCTGTAAAGGTTAGAGGGCATTTTAGGTTCATCCTAAATTTTCACCCACAAGACAAACATCCCAAACTTTTTGTGAGTAGTTTATATTTTCAGAGGATCATTTGAATGGGTGCTTTTTGCCATCTGTATTGCTGATGTGCAAGGTCCCTATTTTTTTTAGCTTCTTGCTCACCCATAACACCCCTGTCAGTGCAGGCTTCGCTGGTTGCACCAGGGCACGGGGGAGCCTTTGCAGTCTGCTGCACGCCGTGTACTCACTGACAGTGTATGAAGTATTACACATACGAGGCCATCCAGAGTTTAATGTGACATAGTGCAGCCGCCGCTCCACACTGTAATTCTGGCCCCTCCGCAACCCGCTGTAACTGAAATGAACTCTCTTGGCAAATACCGGGAACCTGCCCCAGTCCATTTATTACCAGAAAATCACACATCCACTCTGATGACTTTATGGCTCATGTTATAACCACCAGGGCTGATTGGACGTACAACCTCCTATGTAACATGTCCTGTCTGTATAGCTGCACTGTACATGAGCTTCTATAAGACAGGACAGTGCTGAGCTTTTATAGAAATACTGCGCCCCTAGTGGACAGGGTATATTGTTACACAATGACCACTCTGCTAGGGTGTCTGTAGAACCATATCACTATATACAAGAAGATATATAACATATACCAGCTGTACATATATAATTATATACAGGAGATACCCAGGTTATACCAGCATGGTCCATATCACTATATACAAGAAGATGTATAACTTATACCAGCTGTACATATATAATTATATACAGGAGATACCCAGGTTATACCAGCATGCTCCATATCACTATATACAAGAAGATATATAACATATACCAGCTGTACATATATAATTATATACAGAAGATACCCAGGTTATACCAGCATGCTCCATATCACTATATACAAGAAGATGTATAACTTATACCAGCTGTATATATATAATTATATACAGGAGATACCCAGGTTATACCAGCATGCTCCATATCACTATATACAAGAAGATGTATAACTTATACCAGCTGTACATATATAATTATATACAGGAGATACCCAGGTTATACCAGCATGCTCCATATCACTATATACAGGAAGATATATAACTTATACCAGCTGTACATATATAATTATATACAGGAGATACCCAGGTTATACCAGCATGCTCCATATCACTATATACAGGAAGATGTATAACTTATACCAGCTGTACATATATAATTATATACAGGAGATACCCAGGTTATACCAGCATGCTCCATATCACTATATACAAGAAGATGTATAACTTATACCAGCTGTACATATATAATTATATACAGGAGATACCCAGGTTATACCAGCATGCTCCATATCACTGTATACAAGAAGATGTATTACTTATACCAGCTGTACATATATAATTATATACAGGAGATACCCAGGTTATACCAGCATGCTCCATATCACTATATACAGAAGATGTATAACTTATACCAGCTGTACATATATAATTATATACAGGAGATACCCAGGTTATACCAGCGTGCTCCATATCACTATATACAAGAAGATGTATAACTTATACCAGCTGTACATATATAATTATACACAGGAGATACCCAGGTTATACCAGCATGCTCCATATCACTATATACAAGAAGATGTATAACTTATACCAGCTGTACATATATAATTATATACAGGAGATACCCAGGTTATACCAGCATGCTCCATATCACTATATACAAGAAGATGTATAACTTATACCAGCTGTACATATATAATTATATACAGGAGATACCCAGGTTATACCAGCATGCTCCATATCACTATATACATGAAGATGTATAACTTATACCAGCTGTACATATATAATTATATACAGGAGATACCCAGGTTATACCAGCATGCTCCATATCACTATATACATGAAGATGTATAACTTATACCAGCTGTACATATATAATTATATACAGGATATACCCAGGTTATACCAGCATGCTCCATATCACTATATACAAGAAGATGTATAACTTATACCAGCTGTACATATATAATTATATACAGGAGATACCCAGGTTATACCAGCATGCTCCATATCACTATATACAAGAAGATGTATAACTTATACCAGCTGTATATATATAATTATATACAGGAGATACCCAGGTTATACCAGCATGCTCCATATCACTATATACAGAAGATGTATAACTTATACCAGCTGTACATATATAATTATATACAGGAGATGCCCAGGTTATACCAGCATGCTCCATATCACTATATACAGAAGATGTATAACTTATACCAGCTGTACATATATAATTATATACAGCAGATACCCAGGTTATACCAGCATGCTCCATATCACTATATACAAGAAGATGTATAACTTATACCAGCTGTATATATATAATTATATACAGGAGATACCCAGGTTATACCAGCATGGTCCATATCACTATATACAAGAAGATGTATAACTTATACCAGCTGTACATATATAATTATATACAGGAGATACCCAGGTTATACCAGCATGGTCCATATCACTATATACAAGAAGATATATAACATATACCAGCTGTACATATATAATTATATACAGGAGATACCCAGGTTATACCAGCATGGTCCATATCACTATATACAAGAAGATGTATAACTTATACCAGCTGTACATATATAATTATATACAGGAGATACCCAGGTTATACCAGCATGCTCCATATCACTATATACAAGAAGATGTATAACTTATACCAGCTGTACATATATAATTATATACAGGAGATACCCAGGTTATACCACCATGGTCCATATCACTGTATACAAGAAGATGTATAACTTATACCAGCTGTATACATATAATTATATACAGGAGATACCCAGGTTATACCACCATGGTCCATATCACTGTATACAAGAAGATGTATAACTTATACCAGCTGTACATATATAATTATATACAGGAGATACCCAGGTTATACCAGCATGCTCCATATCACTATATACAAGAAGATATATAACTTATACCAGCTGTACATATATAATTATATACAGGAGATACCCAGGTTATACCAGCATGCTCCATATCACTATATACAAGAAGATGTATAACTTATACCAGCTGTACATATATAATTATATACAGGAGATACCCAGGTTATACCAGCATGCTCCATATCACTGTATACAGAAGATGTATAACTTATACCAGCTGTACATATATAATTATATACAGGAGATACCCAGGTTATACCAGCATGCTCCATATCACTGTATACAAGAAGATGTATAACTTATACCAGCTGTACATATATAATCATATACAGGAGATACCCAGGTTATACCAGCATGCTCCATATCACTGTATACAAGAAGATGTATAACTTATACCAGCTGTACATATATAATTATATACAGGAGATACCCAGGTTATACCAGCATGGTCCATATCACTATATACAAGAAGATGTATAACTTATACCAGCTGTACATATATAATTATATACAGGAGATACCCAGGTTATACCAGCATGCTCCATATCACTACATACAAGAAGATGTATAACTTATACCAGCTGTACATATATAATTATATACAGGAGATACCCAGGTTATATCAGCATGCTCCATATCACTATATACAAGAAGATGTATAACTTATACCAGCTGTACATATATAATTATATACAGGAGATACCCAGGTTATACCAGCATGCTCCATATCACTATATACAGAAGATGTATAACTTATACCAGCTGTACATATATAATTATATACAGGAGATACCCAGGTTATATCAGCATGCTCCATATCACTATATACAAGAAGATGTATAACTTATACCAGCTGTACATATATAATTATATACAGGAGATACCCAGGTTATACCAGCATGCTCCATATCACTATATACAAGAAGATGTATAACTTATACCAGCTGTACATATATAATTATATACAGGAGATACCCAGGTTATACCAGCATGCCCCATATCACTATATACAAGAAGATGTATAACTTATACCAGCTGTACATATATCATTATATACAGGAGATGCCCGGGTTATACCGCTGTACATTTCTGTAGTTATACAGTAGTAGGTGCAGTTAGTCCACATATACATGTGTGGAATGAACCTATAGATCTGGTATCTCCACATGACAGCTCCGCATTCCTGGCTTTGCGTGGATTACATAGGTGCAGCTCCAGGAATGTAGAAGTTGACGCTTGTGTTTTGATGTGCAGGGGACAGGCTGCTGCTCCTCCCTCATCTTCACCTTTTCTTACACTGCCAGGTCTTCAGGCTATTTTCTTGATCTGAAAAGGTCAGAGTTGCGTATTTGGTGAAGGCCTGTTTAGTCTGGGCTTGAAGTGGTGCTGCAGGTCTTCAGAGCCGGTGTCACTGAGCCGCCCCTCACTCATCACTTTCCCTCAGCATCCCCTCCGCTCGCTCATTTCTCCTGAATGCCTTCATGCCCTAACTCATCATCAGACCTTCCTCCAGGGATTCCTCTTCTCCAGACTGGGCCTGCACCACTACCATGTATTGTGAGAATGGCTCGCTGCATCATCAGCCATGGCCTCCTGCTCCACCTGGCATCTGCTTTCTTTTGTTGTCTTACTGATTGGCATTGTTCCTCAGCACTATAGGTGCAGACAGGGGGCCCGTATCAAGGGTCTTTTAAGCGAGCACTGATGGACTAAACCATCAGGCAGGACTCCACCCTTGTACGAGGACATCAGCAGACAGATGAGTCTGGTGTCTACGTGTAGTATGGTTTACCTGAATCAGTGTTCTTGGTGATCATTCACATGTGGGTTTTGGTGAAGATTTCATACCAAAATCCAAAAACTTGCTGCGTTCTGTGCTTGTGAACGCACCACCGAAACATTTCCTTATTCTCGTGGATCTTGCATTTTGCCCTGTTGTATATAGCTAATCCTTGTGTGGATCCCTGGCTGAAATTGGAGGGTCACCCTCGAATTTCTGCCACGGATCCTATGGTAGATGTGTGTCAGATTTTGCAAAGTTCCTTCCGTCGGACGTTTAAGTGTCCAGGATTTCCCTTCTTCCAGGGTTTTTTCATGACTGGAATAAGTCAGGAGGTTTCAGGATATCACTATGCTGGTGTTTGTGCACAGTTCTGCGACCACCAATGTATTCTGGTCATTAGTGCACCGGAATGGCTGATAACAGAGGGCAGCGGCTTGCGGATATCTGGGTGCTAAGCTGTTCTCCATAGGGCTCACTCTATATTTAGCTGGTTTTATCGAGTGTGTGTTCAGTGTCACTTAGGAAGCGCTGCGCCTGTTTGTTCTCACCAGCAGATTAATATTCCTTCCCTTTATGTAAATTCCTCCCCTGCCTCCTGAAAAGTCCCTGGATAGTGTGTCACTGAGCTGCACGCTACAGCTGGAAAGTCGAATCCCTTGTTACGTGTCGGTGTTGCACACCCGGGAGCAGGCGTGCAGGTTCAGCTCTGGGTGACTGTGTGGGTTCACAAAGAGGTGAAGATGGAGGCACAGCCTGACTCAGCGCGAACTGTAAAACATGTGCTGCAAGATATTTACACACATCCTCCACCCTTCACCCTGGAGCAGGTGCTGTCAATGTGCACGGCAAGGCCGGAATTCATACTGCTGGAATCCATGACTGCTGATTTCTACTAACAGTGGCTAAACTTCATGGGCAGGGTCTATAGAGGGGTCTATCTTGTGCCTGGTCCTATACCAGGTCCATAGAGGGATCTGTATGGTATGTGTTGCTGTAAGAGGTCTATAGAGGGTTTGGATAGTATGCGTTGCTGTAAAAGGTCCATAGAGGAGTCTGTATGGTGCGGGGTCCAGTACAAGGTTCATAGAGGGATCTGTATGGTGTGGGGTCCAGTACAAGGTCCATAGAGGGATCTGTATGGTGTGGGGTCCAGTACATGGTCCATAGAGAGGTCTGTATGGTGCGGGGTCCAGTGCGAGTTCCATAGAGGAGTCTGTATGGTGCGGGGTCCAGTACATGGTCCATAGATGGGTCTGTATTGTGTGGGGTCCAGTACATGGTCCATAGAGAGGTCTGTATGGTGCGGGGTCCAGTACATGGTCTATAGAGAGGTCTGTATGGTGCGGGGTCCAGTACATGGTCCATAGAGAGGTCTGTATGGTGCGGGGTCCAGTACGAGGTCCATAGAGGAGTCTATGGTGCGGGTCCAGTACATGGTCCATAGAGGGGTCTGTATTGTGTGGGGTCCAGTACAAGGTCCATAGAGGGGTCTGAATAGTGTGTACAAGGTCCATAGCGGAGTCTGTATGGTGCGGGGTCAAGTACAAGGTCCATAGAGTGGTCTGTATGGTGCAGGGTCCAGTACGAGGTCCATAGAGGAGTCTGTATGGTGCGGGGTCCAGTACGAGGTCGATAGAGGGGTCTGTATGGTGCGGGGTCCAGTACAAGGTCCATAGAGGGGTCTGTATGGTGCAGGGTTTTGTGACATGTAATCAGATATTATAGTGGTTGGTATATGTATTGTGGGGGCCCAGTATGAGGTCCATAGAGGGGTCTGTATTTTGTGGGGCCCAGTACAAGGTTCATAGAGGGGTTTGTATGGTGCGGAGCCCAGTACATGGTCCATAGAGGGGTCTGTATTGTGTGGGGTCCAGTACAAGGTCCATAGAGGGGTCTGAATAGTGTGTACAAGGTCCATAGCGGAGTCTGTATGATGCGGGGTCCAGTACAAGGTCCATAGAGTGGTCTGTATGGTGCAGGGTCCAGTACGAGGTCCATAGAGGAGTCTGTATGGTGCGGGGTCCAGTATAAGATCCATATAGGAGTCTGTATGGTGCGGGGTCCAGTACAAGGTCCATAGAGGGATCTGTATGGTGTGGGTTCCAGTACAAGGTCCATAGAGGGATCTGTATGGTGTGGGGTCCAGTACATGGTCCATAGAGAGGTCTGTATGGTGCGGGGTCCAGTACAAGGTCCATAGAGGGATCTGTATGGTGCGGGGTCCAGTACATGGTCCATAGATGGGTCTGTATTGTGTGGGGTCCAGTACATGGTCCATAGAGAGGTCAGTATGGTGCGGGGTCCAGTACATGGTCTGTAGAGAGGTCTGTATGGTGCGGGGTCCAGTACATGGTCCATAGAGAGGTCTGTATGGTGCGGGGTCCAGTACGAGGTACATAGAGGAGTCTATGGTGCAGGTCCAGTACATGGTCCATAGATGGGTCTGTATTGTGTGGGGTCCAGTACGAGGTCCATAGAGGGGTCTGTATTGTGTGGGGTCCAGTACAAGGTCCATAGAGGGGTCTGAATATTGTGTACAAGGTCCATAGCGGAGTCTGTATGGTGCGGGGTCCAGTACAAGGTCCATAGAGTGGTCTGTATGGTGCAGGGTCCAGTACGAGGTCCATAGAGGAGTCTGTATGGTCCGGGGTCCAGTACGAGGTCGATAGAGGGGTCTGTATGGTGCGTGGTCCAGTACAAGGTCCATAGAGGGGTCTGTATGGTGCAGGGTTTTGTGACATGTAATCAGATATTATAGTGGTTGGTATATGTATTGTGGGGGCCCAGTATGAGGTCCATAGAGGGGTCTGTATTTTGTGGGGCCCAGTACAAGGTTCATAGAGGGGTTTGTATGGTGCGGAGCCCAGTACATGGTCCGTAGATTGGTCTGTATTGTGTGGGGTCCAGTACGAGGTCCATAGAGGGGTCTGTATTGTGTGAGGTCCTTAGTGGGGTCTGTATTGTGTGGGGTGATGTATGAGATCCATAGAGGAGTCTGTATGGTGTGGGGTCCAGTACGAGGTCCATAGATGGGTCTGTATTGTGTGGGGTCCAGTACATGGTCCATAGATGGGTCTGTATTGTGTGGCGTTCAGTACGAGGTCCATAGAGGGGTCTGTATTGTGTGGGGCCCAGTACAAGGTCCATAGAGGGGGCTGAATAGTGTGTACAAGGTCCATAGAGGGGTCTATATGGTGCGGGGTACAGTACATGGTCCATAGATTGGTCTGTATTGTGCGGGGTCCAGTACATGGTCTATAGAGAGGTCTGTATGGTGCGGGGTCCAGTACATGGTCCATAGAGAGGTCTGTATGGTGCGGGGTCCAGTACAAGGTCCATAGAGGGATCTGTATGGTGCGGGGTCCAGTACATGGTCCATAGATGGGTCTGTATTGTGTGGGGTCCAGTACATGGTCCATAGAGAGGTCTGTATGGTGCGGGGTCCAGTACATGGTCTATAGAGAGGTCTGTATGGTGCGGGGTCCAGTACATGGTCCATAGAGAGGTCTGTATTGTGCGGGGTCCAGTACGAGGTCCATAGATGGGTCTGTATTGTGTGGGGTCCAGTACATGGTCCATAGATGGGTCTGTATTGTGTGGCGTTCAGTACGAGGTCCATAGAGGGGTCTGTATTGTGTGGGGCCCAGTACAAGGTCCATAGAGGGGGCTAAATAGTGTGTACAAGGTCCATAGAGGGGTCTGTATGGTGCGGGGTCCAGTACGAGGTCCATAGAGGAGTCTGTATGGTGCGGGGTCCAGTACATGGTCCATAGATAGGTCTGTATTGTGTGGGGTCCAGTACGAGGTCCATAGAGGGGTCTGTATTGTGTGGGGTCCAGTACAAGGTCCATAGAGGGGGCTAAATAGTGTGTACAAGGTCCATAGATGGGTCTGTATGGTGCGGGGTCCAGTACAAGGTCCATAGAGGGGTCTGTATGGTGCGGGGTCCAGTACGAGGTCCATAGAGGAGTCTGTATGGTGCGGGGTCCAGTACGAGGTCCATAGAGGGGTCTGTATGGTGCGGGGTCCAGTACAAGGTCCATAGAGGGGTCTGTATGGTGCAGGGTTTTGTGACATGTAATCAGATTTTATAGTGGTCGGTATATGTATTGTGGGGACCCAGTATGAGGTCCATAGAGGGGTCTGTATTTTGTGGGGCCCAGTACAAGATTCATAGAGGGGGTTGTATGGTGCGGGGTCCAGTACATGGTCCATAGATGGGTCTGTATTGTGTGGGGTCCAGTACTAGGTCCATAGAGGGGTCTGTATTGTGTGAGGTCCTTAGTGGGGTCTGTATTGTGTGGGGTGATGTATGAGGTCCATAGATGAGTCTGTATGGTGTGGGGTCCAGTACGAGGTCCATAGAGGAGTCTGTATGGTGCGGAGTCCAGTACATGGTCCATAGATTGGTCTGTATTGTGTGGGATCCAGTACATGGTCCGTAGATGGGTCTGTATTGTGTGGGGTCCAGTACGAGGTCCATAGAGGGATCTGTATGGTGTGGGGTCCAGTACAAGGTCCATAGAGGAGTCTGTATGGTGTGGGGTCCAGTACGAGGTCCATAGAGGAGTCTGTATGGTGTGGGGTCCAGTACGAGGTCCATAGAGGAGTCTGTATGGTGTGGGGTCCAGTATATGGTCCATAGATGGGTCTGTATTGTGTGGGGTCCAGTACATGGTCCATAGATGGGTCTGTATTGTGTGGGGTCCAGTACATGGTCCATAGATGGGTCTGTATTGTGTGGGGTCCAGTACAAGGTCCATAGATGGGTCTGTATTGTGTGGGGTCCAGTACCAGGTCCATAGAGGGGTCTGTATTGTGTGGGGTCCAGTACGAGGTCCATAGAGGGGTCTGTATTGTGTGAGGTCCTTAGTGGGGTCTGTATTATGTGGGGTTATGTATGAGATCCATAGAGGAGTCTGTATGGTGCGGGGTCCAGTACGAGGTCCATAGAGGAGTCTGTATGGTGCGGGGTCCAGTACAAGATCCATAGAGGAGTCTGTATGGTGCGGGGTCCAGTACGAGGTCCATAGAGGAGTCTGTATGGTGCGGGGTCCAGTACGAGGTCCATAGAGGGGTCTGTATTGTGTGAGGTCCTTAGTGGGGTCTGTATTATGTGGGGTTATGTATGAGATCCATAGAGGAGTCTGTATGGTGCGGGGTCCAGTACAAGATCCATAGAGGAGTCTGTATGGTGCGGGGTCCAGTACGAGGTCCATAGAGGAGTCTGTATGGTGCGGGGTCCAGTACGAGGTCCATAGAGGGGTCTGTATTGTGTGAGGTCCTTAGTGGGGTCTGTATTATGTGGGGTTATGTATGAGATCCATAGAGGAGTCTGTATGGTGCGGGGTCCAGTACAAGGTCCATAGATGGGTCTGTATGGTGCGGGGTCCAGTACGAGGTCCATAGAGGAGTCTGTATGGTGCGGGGTCCAGTACATGGTCCATAGATAGGTCTGTATTGTGTGGGGTCCAGTACGAGGTCCATAGAGGGGTCTGTATTGTGTGGGGTCCAGTACAAGGTCCATAGAGGGGTCTGAATAGTGTGTACAAGGTCCATAGAGGAGTCTGTATGGTGCGGGGTCCAGTACAAGGTCCATAGAGGGGTCTGTATGGTGCGGGGTCCAGTACGAGGTCCATAGAGGAATCTGTATGGTGCGGGGTCCAGTACGAGGTCCATAGAGGGGTCTGTATGGTGCGGGGTCCAGTACAAGGTCCATAGAGGGGTCTGTATGGTACAGGGTTTTGTGACATGTAATCAGATTTTATAGTGGTCGGTATATGTATTGTGGGGACCCAGTATGAGGTCCATAGAGGGGTCTGTATTTTGTGGGGCCCAGTACAAGGTTCATAGAGGGGGTTGTATGGTGCCGGGTCCAGTACATGGTCCATAGATGGGTCTGTATTGTGTGGGGTCCAGTACTAGGTCCATAGAGGGTTCTGTATTGTGTGAGGTCCTTAGTGGGGTCTGTATTGTGTGGGGTGATGTATGAGGTCCATAGATGAGTCTGTATGGTGTGGGGTCCAGTACGAGGTCCATAGAGGAGTCTGTATGGTGCGGAGTCCAGTACATGGTCCATAGATTGTTCTGTATTGTGTGGGATCCAGTACATGGTCCATAGATGGGTCTGTATTGTGTGGGGTCCAGTACGAGGTCCATAGAGGAGTCTGTATGGTGTGGGGTCCAGTACGAGGTCCATAGATGGGTCTGTATTGTGTGGGGTCCAGTACATGGTCCATAGATGGGTCTGTATTGTGTGGGGTCCAGTACATGGTCCATAGTTGGGTCTGTATTGTGTGGGGTCCAGTACGAGGTCCATAGAGGGGTCTGTATGGTGCAGGGTCCAGTACAAGGTCCATAGAGGGGTCTGTATGGTGCGGGGTCCAGTACGAGGTCCATAGAGGAGTCTGTATGGTGCGGGGTCCAGTACGAGGTCCATAGAGGAGTCTGTATGGTGCGGGGTCCAGTACAATGTCCATAGAGGAGTCTGTATGGTGCGGGGTCCAGTACAATGTCCATAGAGGAGTCTGTATTGTGTGGGGTCCAATACAAGGTCCATCGTGGGGTCTGTATTGTGTGGTGTTTTGTGACACGTTATCAGATTTTATAGTGGTCGGTATAAGAGCGCCCCCTGTGGTAGTGGCCTGTACAGCATATATTTCCTTTCTATCCTCATAAAGTCGCCATCAGCGCGCCGACCTTCCAGATTAACTGCAATTAAAGTGAGCCGTCCATTAGGTGTCTGACATTTGCGTTCTGAGTGACAGCCAGCCACATCCACCCCTCCAGTGCTGCTATGTTAATCCTCTCCTCAAATAGGATTTGGGTAAATACATTTTTCTCTGTGTGTGTCCTGTCAGGGCTGATGTATGGGTCCATCGTGGTGGAGACTTCAGGCTTGAAAGAATTAATAGTATTTGCATATTTGGTTTTGGAATCTTCCCCAGAAGGTACAGACTGAGATTCTGCAGCTCCCGTGACACGTTACATGCCTCCGCACTCATGCTTATTGCTGGTTTTGCAATTTTTTTTTCCACTTCAAAAGGTGAAAAGTTTAAGTGGATTTTTCAGAGGAGTTTTCCAGGCAGGAGTGATTGTCCTAGCCTAGAATATGCTGGGTTCTAGGAATCCTACCAGAGAGGTCCTAATAACCCTCACACTCCAACATGTGTGACCACCCATGGGATTGAGGGTCTACAAGGCTTATAGAAATGTGGAAATACAACGACTGGGAACTGGCATGTTAAATTCCCAGTAACGAGGATGACATCACAAGTCAATGTTGTTCGTTTATGGGCATTCATACCTTCCAGTTATCTGCTGTTTTTTACGATCATTCATCCGTCGCCTCCTGCGGTTTCCATTATTGTTGGCAGCACAAGTGATGTCTACACAACGGACATGAGCTGCCGACAAACGATGATCAATAGGTCATCATAAGTCAGAAATCATCATTAGTTGACCAATAGACATGCAGTGGGCCATGAGTGAGAACATTTGGGTGATCGAAAGGGTCCTGTGTAGGTGCAGTCCACAGTATTGGGTTATCAGGTCACCCAGCCTCATTCGGGAACCATAGTTACTAGGGATCTGTGTATATCCTTCCATTAGGATCCCAGAAGCTACGGGTCTGTCGACAGTTGTCTCCGATGATCTTTCCTATGCTCCAGGTGATGGATTTCCATCCGAGATGACATCACTTTTCACAATATTTCTGTTTTTTTTTTCTCTTCGCAGCTATTGGATCTGTTCATTAAATGGGACTGGTCAACGTACCTGGCGGACTATGGGCAACCCAACTGTAAATACCTGCGGGTCAACCCCACCACTGCGCTCACGTTACTAGAGAAGTAAGTTCTGGTGCAGTAAAGTTATGATGTGATCTGGGTTATATGTGAAGAGCACTTATATTTGTCATGGTCTTGGCACCTGGGGCTGCATTATCTGGATAGAACAGTCCAATGTTTCCTTACAGGTTACTGCACGAATAAGTGACACCCTGCTGAGTAATACCAGCCAGCCCTGGTTACAGGGGAAAGCCTGGATTGTACGTGATCGGTCCAGGACACGTCAGA
This sequence comes from Rhinella marina, assembly GCA_900303285.1. Classification (NCBI taxonomy): domain Eukaryota; kingdom Metazoa; phylum Chordata; class Amphibia; order Anura; family Bufonidae; genus Rhinella; species Rhinella marina. The sequence continues at coordinate 74,103 of ONZH01014159.1, read as the reverse complement.
AATCATCCTGTCTTCTCTGGCACATAGCGTCCTATATGTGCTCGTAAATCACTGCTACCTGGTTGTAGAACAGGGTGGAGGAACATCCCCTCCAGTAACAATGTCAGGATGCACACCTTATTCTTGCAGGTTATATGGTGGAGGCAGTATCTGAGACGTGGTCAGGATACTGCACCACCATGTCATATTTACCTGCCTCAGAGGCATGGCCAGGACCCTGCACTGCCATACCATATGTACCAGCCTCAGAAACATGGCCAGGACCCTGCGCTGCCATACCATATGTACCAGCCTCAGAAACATGGCCAGGACCCTGCGCTGCCATACCATATGTACCAGCCTCAGAAACATGGTCAGGACCCTGCACTTCCATACCATATGTACCAGCCTCAGAAACATGGTCAGGACCCTGCGCAGCCATACCATATGTACCAGCCTCAGAAACATGGTCAGGACCCTGCATTGCCATACCATATGTACCAGCCTTAGAAACCTGGTCAGGACCCTGCGCTACTATACCATATGTACCAGCCTCAGAAACATGGTCAGGACCCTGCATTGCCATACCATATGTACCAGCCTCAGAAACATGGTCAGGATCCTGCATTGCCATACCATATGTACCAGCCTCAGAAACATGGTAAGGACCCTGCATTGCCATACCATATGTATCAGCCTCAGAAACATGGTCAGGACCCTGCACTTCCATACCATATGTACCAGGCTCAGAAACATCGTCAGTACCCTGCACTTCCATACCATATGTACCAGCCTTAGAAACATGGTCAGGACCCTGTGCTACTATACCGTATGTATCAGGCTCAGAAACATGGTCCCGACCCTGCATTGCCATACCATATGCACCAGCCTCAGAGACATGGTCAGGACCTTGCATTGCCATACCATATGCACCAGCCTTAGAAACATGGTCAGGAGGACCCTGCGCTACTATACTGTATGTATCAGGCTCAGAAACATGGTGAAGACCCTGCATTGCCATACCATATGTACCAGCCTTAGAAACATGGTCAGGACCCTGCGCTACTATACCGTATGTATCAGGCTCAGAAACATGGTCAGGACCCTGCATTGCCATACCATATGTACCAGCCTCAGAAACATGGTCAGGACCCTGCATTGCCATACTATATGTCCCAGCCTCAGAAACATGGTAAGGACCCTGCATTGCCATACCATATGTATCAGCCTCAGAAACATAGTCAGGACCCTGCACTTCCATACCATATGTACCAGGCTCAGAAACATGGTCAGGACCCTGCACTTCCATACCATATGTACCAGCCTCAGAAACATGGTGAGGACCCTGCGCTGCCATACCATATGTACCAGCCAAGGCCCTACACCGCCATGTCATATGTACAACTCTCTGAGGCATGGCCTGGACTCTGTACCACCATACCATATGTACCAGCCTCTGAAACATGGTCAGGACCCTGCACCGCGATGCCATATATATTTTTTCTCGGGAACACAATTTTCAGGTATAATTTTAATTAACGGGATCAACCCCACCAGGCAGTATGCCTGGTTTAGTAGGGTCAGTCCCACTGGTAGGTGCTCATACTCCTTCAGTAGCTTTTGGCCTCTCGACCTCTCCATGTGTGTGACTTTATCACTCGCCTCTCTTCCCTTATCAGTAATATTTTCACATTTTCCTTCCTCCTCCACATACATATCTATTGATCTCTGTTGAATACATTTTTCTGCTGTGCTTTATAGCTGCTCACTGACACGTTTGACATGATTGCATGTCATGTCATGGCATGGGCTCAGATGAGTGCTAATGGTGAGAGCCACCTACATCTTCCTACATCTCATCCTCCTCTGATCACTTTCATCACATTTACCTTTGGTTTCGTGTTTTTCCCCTCCACTGTGATGTCCTCCTTGTCCGGTAAAGGATACACCGCGTGTAAGTATGGCTGCCGTAGAGTTCCTACTAAAATGATTGCTGCAGTGTACAGTCATGGCCAAAAGTTTTGAGAATGACACAAATCTTCTATTTTCACATGATCTGCTGCCCTCTGGTTTTTATGTGTGTTTGTCAGATGTTTTTATCACATACAGAAATATAATTACAATCATATTATGAGTAACAGAAGCTTATATTGACAGTTAGAATGAGTTAATGCAGCAAGTCAATATTTGCAGTGTTGACCCTTCTTCTTCAGGACCTCTGCAATTCTCCCTGGCATGCTCTCAATCAACTTCTGGACCAAATCCTGACTGATAGCAGTCCATTCTTGCACAATCAATGCTTGCATTTTGTCAGAATTTGTAGGTTTTTGTTTGTCCACCCGTCTCTTGATGATTGACCACAAGTTCTCAATGGGATTAAGATCTGGGGAGTTTCCAGGCCATGGACCCAAAATCTCTATGTTTTGTTCCCTGAGCCATTTAGTTATCACCTTTGCTTTATGGCAAGGTGCTCCATCATGCTGGAAAAGGCATTGTTGATCGCCAAACTGCTCTTGGACGGTTGGGAGAAGTTGCTCTCGGAGGACATTCTGGTACCATTCTTTATTCATGGCTGTGTTTTTAGGCAAGACTGTGAGAGAGCCGATTCCCTTGGCTGAGAAGCAACCCCACACATGAATGGTTTCAGGATGCTTTACAGTTGGCATGAGACAAGACTGGTGGTAGCGCTCACCTCGTCTTCTCCGAATAAGCTGTTTTCCAGATGTCCCAAACAATCGAAAAGGGGATTCATCAGAGAAAATGACTTTCCCCCGTCCTCAGCAGTCCACTCCCTGTACCTTTTGCAGAATATCAGTCTGTCCCTGATGTTTTTTCTGGAGAGAAGTGGCTTCTTTACTGCCCTCCTTGAGACCAGGCCTTGCTCCAAGAGTCTCCACCTCACAGTGCGTGCAGATGCACTCACACCTGCCTGCTGCCATTCCTGAGCAAGCTCTGCACTGCTGGTAGCCCGATCCCGCAGCTGAAACACTTTTAAGAGACGGTCCTGGCGCTTGCTGGTCTTTCTTGGGCGCCCTGGAGCCTTTTTGGCAACAATGCAACCTCTCTCCTTGAAGTTCTTGATGATGCGATAGATTGTTGACTGAGGTGCAATCTTTCTAGCTGCGATACTCTTCCCTGTTAGGCCATTTTTGTGCAGTGCAATGATGACTGCACATGTTTCTTTAGAGATAACCATGGTTAACAGAAGAGAAACAATGATGCCAAGCACCAGCCTCCTTTTAAAGTGTCCAGTGGTGTCATTCTTACTTAATCATGACAGATTGATCTCCAGCCCTGTCCTCATCAACACCCACACCTGTGTTAATGGAGCAATCACTGAAATGATGTTAGCTGGTCCTTTTAAGGCAGGGCTGCAATGATGTTGAAATGTGTTTTGGGGGATAAAGTTCATTTTCTAGGCAAATATTGACTTTGCAAGTAATTGCTGTTAAGCTGATCACTCTTTATAACATTCTGGAGTATATGCCAATTGCCATTATAAAAACTGAAGCAGTAGACTTTGTAAAAATTAATATTTGTATCATTCTCAAAACTTTTGGCCATGACTGTATACTCCTAGATCTGTGTCATGGTCATTCTTTACTAAACCTTAAGCTGGATTTTCCTGGTAGATTTACTTGTTACGGACTTGCTCGTGGGTCCGGGTGGTCTGTGTGTGTTGTGTGACTGCTAGACTCGGCATGGTCCGCCAGCCGTACTAAGTGGTTGGTAGGCTTTGTAGATTGAATGGGTTGAAATCCAGGTGCATGCACTAATTCCAAGGGTCAGGTTCTGATTTCTTCTGCTGTGGAAGGAATAATCTGCATTGTGAACGTGCACTAATGGGGCAACCCCCTTAACCATAACATGTAGTGACAGTCAGCTGCACGTAAAGCTAACAGGTTATTGTTATGGATTTAAAGCCATTGCTTTATTTCTAGCTAGGGAGGTCTACAAATTCATATAAGAGAAAGTTTTTGAAGGGCATTAGACCAGTTCTGAGCATGTATAGTCTTCATTAGTGAGAAAGACCTTAGTACATATACATAGATGGAGTCAAATCTTCTATGACCATTCAGTTTACACTACTTCTAGAATTCTCGTGGGTTAACCCTTGTAAGAAGGAGGCTACAAACTAAGTGCCATAGAGTTATGTCTGATGGGGAAGAGCTGGGATCAGTTCTGTACAGGCTCTATAGTGATTGCCTGCATGTTATCTACAGCCTGAGGTGTCCAGTTTGGATAGTCGTGTCTATTAGGTAAAGGTATATTATGTGTTGACTGGCCTTGCGGGGGTCCTTTGCATGTTTTTTTGCCTGTTTTTCTGTACCAGTTTGTTTTGGACCATCCCTTCTTTTTAGAAGATCCTCTTGACAATAAGCTGATCACAAAACCTCCTCCTGCAGGGACCTCCAGTAATCAGTGGTAAAACCCTGTAAGTGTTCAATTTCTCAGCAGCGCCCCAACAGGAAAAATTGGGCATTACATAGGTCAGGTCCTCCAGAGCAAAGAGACGCTCTTTATAACTTCTCCCCATTCTGACCAAGAGATGACGGGTCCTGAAATTGGTTTTGTAAACTGGACATCCTCTTAAAGGGGTTCTCCTGGAATTAAGAAAATGAAAATACTTAAAGAAGAACTCCCGACAAAAATTTTATTCCATGTCCTGCTAGAAATGTACATGATATAATCTGTAGTGAATGTCATTTGCTTACCAGTAGCTGAATTTTTTACTTATATCATCCTGAAGTTTCTTATCTGTGTCATGTGACCAGCAATTAGACCCACCAACTCACACATAGACGTATGTGTGGACAGGAAGTCTAATTCTCTATGTATTCCTATGAGACTGAAAGTGAGGCTCCCATAGGAATGAATAGAGCAGTTACTGGCTTTCTGTCCTGGGTCAGTTGGAGGTCAGGTAGTTGGTCACATGACCCAGCTACAATAAGAAGAGAGTCACAGAAACAGTCACTGATAAGAAAATGACAATCACTACAGATTATATCATGCACCTTTCTAACAGGTCAGAGAATAACATTTTTTGTGGGAGTTCTTCTTTAAATATTACTTTATTATAAATATATTCCCAAATACTTTTTTAATTATTTATAATGGCTCGTTTTGTCTAGGCAGCAATGATTAGGAGAAACAAAATGGCTGCCGTCCTATTAGTACACACAAAACCTGTCCTAATCACACAGGAGGACAAGTTACTTCACATCACTGAGGTAAAGAGCTGCCTCATCCTCCTCTCTGCTCTGCTTGTCAGGGATTATGATTCTAAATACAAATGATAAGATATACAGCTGAATCTCTGTAGGAATGGAGTTCATCAGGAGACATGAAGTACAGAGAGGACGGACAGGACAGACTGTGGTAATGGAGACTGCGTACAAGAGCTGCTGCTCATCAGCCACATCTGCTCATGAACTCCATTCCTGCAGAGATTCAGCTGAAGATCATATTAAACTGTATTCAGAACCATAATCCCTGACAAGCAGAGCTGAGAGGAGGATGAGGCGGCTCTTTACCTCAGTGTTCTGAAGTAACTTGTCCTGTGTGAATACACAGACCACAGATTTCTCAGACTCTAAGTGTCCTCCTCTAATATGTCCTTCATGAACATTTTTTCCCTCCAGAATGAAAGATCCCAGCCGGAAGAACAACGTCTTCGCTCAATTCCGAAAGAATGAAAGAGACAAGCAGAAGCTCATAGAAACCGTGGCCAAGCAGCTTCGGGGCCTGATCATCAGCCACCATTCATGAAGCGGTGACGACCACGGGAGCGTGCAACAGCTTATACACTGAACCAAACTGGAGCTCCGCGCTCCTGGCCTCACATCTAGTATACGGCTCCTCTGCTGCCCTCTTTTAAATCGCAATGCTGGGCCAGGATTAAACAAGGGGATCTAGAATTTTCTAATGCTTTTGGCAGGCGCTGGTGGCTGTTCTTTACTATTGCACTGATATTCTAGGTTTGACATGTACAGTGTTAGGAAATGTCAATTTTACATGTTTTTAGTACACATGACACTGATACAGAACTTCTTATAGATAAATGGAATTGGGGAATGTAACCGCTGCACTCCGACCTGTAGATGACACACTAATCCACACGTATAGACTAAGAATATTCAGGAGGAACATGACGAGAGGACTCATTACTGGAGATACATGAGGGAAATGGGCCAGTGGTGTTACTCCTGGCTCTTCTGTTCTCTTCTCTTTCTGTATTCTACTAGTGACAGACCTGATGTCTGGTGAAACCTTCCCGACTACGTTCTGTGTTAATTCTAGTTCCGTTCCTGACTGATTAGAAGATAACATCGGCGCAGTCCATGATTTTTTATCTATGACATAGGAACCACAGTATTCAAACATTTTTTCAAATGTTTGTCGGACATTTCTCGGTCTCGAAATCCTTACCTCTTCTCTTTTTAGGAAGCACAATTGATTTCAGAAATGCCCATGAAATCACTAATGATTCACTGAGACTTTGGGAAGGGAGGAGCCATGATAGATTGTAGAAAGCTCTGGCCTTTACCCAAGGCGGTTCGGTGTGTTTTTATGTTCTTTGTGCCTTTGCTTTCAGTATAAAAAAAAAGCTTGAAGAGCCCAACCTGTTCTATGTTTCGACATGGGAAAAGATTTGGAATAGCGGGAAACATCTTCTTTCACATTTGTATCCTCGTTCTAAGGCAACTATTCAGATAAGAGTCTTCGTTGGGGCAACACAGGCCAGGTGTCCCCCAAACATAATGAATGATGCCAAAAATTCTTTATGGGGGACATACTAGGATCTTTGATACCAACCTGGATGCACCATGACCAGCCATTTCTTGTGTGGTCTACTGCAGGCAAATGATTATTGGGAATTACAGTTCTTCTACAGTTTGTTTCGAGTCTCTTCATTTCTTCCTACTGTTGGCTGTCTCTTCAGTCTTCCATGTTGCTGGCAATGTTCAACTCATTGGACCTCCTCACGTCATTTCCTTTTTATGCCTGACCTCATGACACAAGAAGGGCCATGCTTTAGTGTCAGGAGACAGTTTCAGTCTGTAAGATGCCTTCTACATAATGTTTAGGGATGAGAGAACCTGGTCAAGGCTTTTTACCCCCGATTAGGATACACTGGAAGAACAGATTCAAGGATTTTGTGGGCAGTTTTTTTTTTTTCTGATGGATTCAAGGGAATAATCTACAAGTTGGGCCACTTTGTAGTCTATGGGATCTTGAGAATACATTTGTGTTCTCAGTGTCCTTCATTTCTTCCGGGGATAAGTCTACAACAAAAGGGGCCATTCCCATGTGTAATGTCGCCATCACTGGTCCTTTATGGAGGCCTTCTACTCCCGCTAATGTTAACTGGACTGGTGATTGGAGTGTTATCTTTTGTGGTCAGATCACGATCTGTAAGACTGTAATGTGGTCTTCCTCATTTCACCAGTTCTACATCCTACATCGAGGCCCCAGAATAAACATATATTGGCAACATCGTGAAAACTATCTCTGGATTATGATTTTTAGCGTTTGATGTGTCGGTAGGATGCACAATGGGTCCTAATATTTAATGACGTATTGTTTACAGAATGGGATTTTCTTTACTCCAGAAGTAATGTGCCACCAAACCATAAAATATGAGGTGCCATAACTGCATCAGATCCCTGAGACAAAATCGAGGTTCACTTCCTTTATGCAATTTTTTTACCGAATTCTGGTTTGATTTGTAGTAAGTGATGGAGAAACTACCCCCATCTGCCTTCTGCTCAATGATAATATTGCCTTAACTGAAAATTGATGCCATGTGGGGCACTCTGCCTAACCGCTATGCTCCCCTGTATATGTGGTTGTCAGACAGCATGTCCCTAGTAACCAGTCCTTCTAAGATTACCTATGGTATAGAATAGTGTGGTCCCTGGGCACTTCCTGCAGTGCCAGAAGCAGGACCTCTATCTGAAGTATCAGCACAGCAATACAACCTCTGAACACACTGATGCAATAATCAAAGTTTATTTTTCAAATTCCACCTGACCAGTTTTGTTTTTAAGGTTTCTGCCTTCCCTGGACCTTCTTCAGAAACACTCTGTCCATAGAAATGCAATACTTCAACATTCAATGTAAATGAAACATAAGAGTAAAAGAGTATTCTGGTTACAGAAAGTGATCCCCTACACACAGGATAGGGGATAAACATTCGATCAGTGATCCCCACCGTTCACGAGAACCGGGACCCTGTACCCCATGGAGCCCCCATGCAATGGAAGGAGCGGGTGGTCAGAAGTGTCCACCGTCTCTCCATTCATTTCTACGGGAGCTCCTGGAGACAACCGGGCTCTGTACTCAGCTATGCCTGGCGACTCCCATAGCAATGAATGAACCGATGGCACACATTTACGACCAGCCACTCCGTCCATTTCAGGAAGGGCAGGGTGGCTACGAGGCCTCCATTCTTGTACATGGCAGTAGGACCCCAATGGTTATCCCCTATTCCGTGTATAGTCAATAACTTCCTCTAACCGGAATACTCCTTTAATCTTATGTTTCAATCATTCATCCATTGGTGGATCAACGGGAAATCCAGAGTCACGATATAGTCAATTAACCAAATAGTTGTACTTGGAATCACAGTCTGGTATCTTGTGACAACAGCTGCTGTTCAGGGGAAGTGCCCACCATCAATGCTTTAAAGCCCCTTTCTCGATGGTACGGAGTATAGCTATCAGAAGTTGCACACAGTCTTCAGAAAGCTGTATCAGATCTGTGCCACTTATTAAGTAGGACGGGAGGCTGATGTGCTTATATAGGTGAAGAACCATGAATCGGATTCCTGCTGTATCATCCGGATGACATATAGTGACCATGAACAGAGAGCAGAAGAGCTCCGCAGCGTTCTCTCTATTACAGCCTTATTAATCAGATTTTTGCTGACATGTGTACAGTGCCCTATGTATGTGTTTTACTATAGGACACCAAGAAACTGTACAGGAATCGATTGTATTGTCTATATACATATATCTGAAGGTCACAGCTACATCTCACGTCCTATATCTGTCCATTGCTACTAGGGTGTGTAATATTGCTGAGGAAACATAGACATATATATATACACGGTGCCAAAGCAGCTTTCAGCATCGTTGCACAGGTTATGCCAAGATATGTTAAGAAACTTTGCACATATATTAGTTTACTTATGTACTGGTGTATAGTGGTATGTGGTAATCACACCTAGAGCTGCAATCAAAATTCAGCTTCCTTCAAGTTAAAAATCTGTCAGCACTGTGCTAGTGGAGTAAACATCATAGTGCAGATTTACCGTACTAATCCTGCCTACAGTATAATGGAGACCTATCAGCTTAGAGCTCTCTTACACGACCATAGATGGGGCTTATTATCGGGAATCAACACGGTCCTTGTAAAGGTGTAGCCAATCACCCAAGTAATGATGAATCTTTCATGTGACACCTAAAATTGTCAGCTGTTGGAAGAACGTCAACCTTCATTCATTCATTCCCCTTTGAATTTGCATCAAGCCTTGTGAATGGCACTTTAAACAAACTTCTATTGGTATCCGTTTAATGCCACCGCCATGTAAGAGGACCCTTAGGCTAAAGATGCACGCTGGATGATGAGTTTGGAGCATGGTTGGACAAATTTGTCTAACTGTTCACCAACTATTAGTCGACTTAGGGAAAGAGAAAGAGGTGGCACCAGTGTCAATTACACTTGGCACAAACAGGTGGTAGTGTAGTCGGTATATCTGGCACACAGAGGTTGTACTATAGTCCGTTACATATGGCAGAAAGAGGTGGTGGCATAGTCAATTAGATCTGGCACAGAAGAGGTACCTTCCTATAAGTCTGGCAGAAACATATGGTACCATAGTCCATTACATCTGACACAGGTGGTATAGTAGTCCCGTATATCTGGCACACAAAGGTGTTACCATAGTCCTGTATATCTGGCACAAAGAGGTTGTACCATAATCCATTACATGTGGCAGAGATGGTACCATAGTCCCATACATCTGGCACTGGTAGTCAACTGATGACTGGATGACCCAAGGAGAACAGTTCTTACTGCTGTAGTTATCCAGTCAGATAGCTGTCAGTGCCAAACCCTCGTTCCAATGTAGAGGCGTAGCTGGTTCTCCACTTCAGCATACGAAGAAGAATGCACACGTAGTTTGGTGTGTGTCTTCAGTGATAGTTCTACGTCATGTGAAACTGTAAAATGCTCCAAAAACATCATTCATGTAGGATGAGACTCCAGCCACATTGAGTTCTCACTTGATGTGTTAAGATACATCTGAAGAAAGCATTGGTTGGTGGTCAATGAGATGGGACGATCACCACTCGTACATACCAGTCATTGATCTCACTGGGAACAGAAATTGGAAGTATGAAAACTCATCATCAAGTTAAAGGGTCTTGGCCTTTGACATTTTTGTAGTCCGTGGTGTCTCGAATCATGGACATCCCGAAATACTAGTGTAGAAAACTTTGGATTTATGGCAGAATTGTTTGACTGCACAGCTTGTCATGGACCTTCCCCCCCCCCCTTAAAGCTGCCTTTTTCATGCACCTTCACACAATGAAGGCGGCCATAAGAGTGACTGTAAAGTGAGCGTTATAACATGGCAGCCCCCCAACTACTACGGCGCTCTATGATGACTGACGTCAGAGAAACCAGGATGACAAAGGGAAAATTGTATTGATTAGCAAATGGGATTGGTCAGGGATATGGGGATCAGGATCCCACTTGCAATAGTGCACTTTTAACTCCTTTTTTTTTGCCAGAGAGACTTTATCCTTCAGCGATTTTTTTTTTTTTTAAGGTGGAGGCCATGAGGATCTGGTCGGAGCCTCCCCAGGTTTTATTGGTTTTCAATAGACTTGAGAAGTAACACAGGTATTTACACCTGTGGAATGTCAACCATGAGTTACCGGGTGTCACACACAGAATTTTTGTTGACTGGAAATGTTATAAATTGCTTTCACACCCCTTGTACTATATTGTCTTACTTACAGAGCCAGAATAAAAGCTAACTAAATACCAGAGCGTTGTCTTTTTCTTCCTTTCTCCTCCTTAAAGGGACCTACCGCCAGGACCATTAGTCTGAGACATCTGTACAACATCCTATCGAAGCAACTTCATATGGCCATCAAAGCGCCAAACTAGTGTCCAAAAGGAGTTAGTCCTGTGCTCTATTCAAGATCTTGTGTGACCCTTCTTAGCGCTATTAGTGGCCCTTTCTCATGTTCAGTATGTGAGGAGCTTTCAGGTGTGGATTCAGTGCTATCATGCACGAAAATAAGTCCCACGCGGATTCTGCGCGGCACAGCTGCAGATTAGCTGCATTCATTGACGATATGGTGCAGATCCATGGTATGTCAATGGCACAACTGTGGCCGAACTCCAGGTATCGGCCTTCTGCAGAACGTCTTGTAAGCTACACATGACGTGAACATGCTCTTAATGACAGCGGCATATCTGTCAAGACATTTTTAAGCCCCTAACTCAGAATGCAAGAAGATGATCACTGTTGGCAGAATCAACACTCAAGATTCAGAAACCTCGTCCAATGCAAAGTCAGAAGTGAGGTCACGTGGCCTTCAGAACAAACCTCTGCTCTTCACACATCTTGCTTCTTTGTCCCTGAACAGAACATTGCTGTCTACATAGAATTTCAAGACTCCTTGGATTAGGCAGGTTAGCGGAGAAATATCAATGAGTTAATGCGGTTTGTCTAAACTCGAAGCATTATGAGGAAAACCATAAATTTTTACGTCGTGCCAGCTGTTTCTACAAAAATCAGCTATGAACTGAGCCTCAACAGAAGGTGGATCTAGCGACAAGACTACCTGAAAATCCACAAGCCAGTCTTCCAAACTCCATTTCAAAATGAAAATCTTTCTGCAGCAAAGCCTAATCTTTAATGCAATACATAGAAAAGAAAAGATCACATTAAATGTAAAAATTTAACTTTTTCCCAACCTTACAGAACTTTTGAGCATCACTGTATCACCATATCCAAAGATGTATGTGCCTGCATTCTGGAATTATCTGGAACTTTCTCTAAACTTTGCAGTTACAGTATATTTTATAAGGAGAGTAAGGAAAAATCCTGCTACTCTTCATAAGAGGAAGCCTCCGCCACACACAGTACTATTCTCGGTGACTGTGTTTGTAATATTCTTATTTTTGGGTGAAGGTTTCTGTATTTGAATGCGGTTTCTATTATCGCATTTTTACATAGATGAGACCCTGAAGACCTTGTGGTGCAAATCAGAATACTGTCGCGCTCTGTAACGCATCGTGTATACCCCCTGCCTACTGAACTGATTTGGCTTGCAGCTGCTTCTTAGTATGTTGTCTTGAGATTCATCTTTCCACCCCCATATAGAGATCTGGACTTTGCTGCAGTGGTCACCAAGCTGCTACGTCTATAAGTAGTCTCTGTTCAGAGTCTGCTGATCTAGGTGGGTCAGGAGACACCTTCGCTGTGTGGCACCAAGGGGCAGGCAAGAGTGTGGTCAGAGGACAAGTGCAGAAGGAGACAGGCGGAGTTTGTGTAGTTCAATAGTCAGGCAATAGGTCAAGAGAGGCAGCACAGAGTCAATCCAGTAAACAGGCAAAGGTCAGGCATGGGAGGTCAGAACAATAACACACCTTTGCAGGACTGTACGAACTATGAACCTAGAGCTCAGAAACTTTCCCATAAGTGAAGGCACACTATATACACCCAGGAATGATAGTATTGGTTGGAGACAGATTAGCTGGTGCGTACTGGTACATTAAAGAGGTTATCCCATGAATAATGTAAAAAATGAAAATCAGACACCATATAGGACATGACAACCTCTTTCTAACCAACTAGAACCAGCCCTGTACCTCACATGGATCCAGAGATCTCCCCATTCATTGCTCTGCTAGATTTATATCAAGCTGACAACTCAAGGGGAGTGTCTTTTCTGCTGCAGCTAAGGGGGCATGTCCATGCTCTCCCTATCACAGCTCAGAGGTGTGTTTCAGCTCTCCCTATCACAGCTTAGAGGTGTTTTCAGCTCTCCCTATCACAGCTCAGGGGGCGTGTCTCAGCTCTCCCTATCACAGCTCAGGGGTGTTTCTCAGCTCTCCCTTTCACAGCTCGGGAGGCGTGTCTCAGCTCTCCCTATTACAGCTCAGGAGGCGTGTCTCAGCTCTCCCTATTACAGCTCAGGAGGCGTGTCTCAGCTCTCCCTATCACAGTTCAGGGGGCGTGTCTCAGCTCTCCCTATCACAGCTCAGGAGGCAGCTGAAGGATGAAACTGAGCATGTGCGGCCATCTCAGTGAGCAGGTCAAAGAAATAAGAAAAACAAACAGCAGGTGGCGCTATACAGATACATTTAATTGAATAACTCAATAGCTATGCTAAATTTTTAATTACTTGCAATTAGAAAAGTCTTCAGATCCGGGTGCTGGTTTGAAAACTGTACAATATTTTTCATGGGACAACCCCTTTAAGAGCATCAGAAAATACTGCAAGTGTCCTGCAGCGTGGAAGAGTCGGTGGGGTACTCCGGCAACTACCATCATCACAAGTTGTAACAAACACCTGAATTCAAAAGGGAGCTCTTCACATGAGGTGTCATACCCTTCAGTTTGCCAGCTGATGATAGTAAACTATTTACTTTTGAAGTTCAGACATAACTGCCTCAGGCCGAGTATAAACTCAAAGTGAACAAACACTTTGACGGATGATGGTCTTCCTCCCCCTCCTGAGGTCTCGCATAGTGAGAATATTTCTGGCTAGGTTAAGACCTTTATCTAGCCTTCGCGACAACGCCCAAAGTGTCTATGTCTGCAAGAAAACAAGAATTTGCCTAGTAGCTGGTGACTTTGTCATGACATTGGTTTTTAGAGAAACATGGGTCAAGTGAAAAACTTAACACTGGGTATATTCATATTGGAGAAGTGATGTCAGAAACCGCAATACTGTTGGTTGTACAACAGTTGGGAGTACATGTCATCAGGTGCACTTTTTAGATGTAGTCAGGCTACAGGGACTGCAGGGGGTACGGGACCCATGTTTTTGTGATCAGTGGTGGTCCGAGCGGTAGGACCCACATTGATCTGATAGTTATCCTGTGGTTAGGGGATAACTTGTACCTACCAGAATACCCCTTTAAGGAACATGCATTGTGGTGTTATAGATATGAAAATGTTTTTTAGATGCCCTGACATGCATGTCCATAAACTTGTCATATTCCCAAAACCCGAAAGCAAAGTCTGTCTAAGCAAAACCAGGGAAGCAGAACAATTTCACGCAGACAAATTAGCCCTCAGAAAGACCTATCCTGGTATCAGGGTTTCCTCAAAACCCCCTTGAACTGGTGGCGCCATTCGAAAGGTCGGACTCAGGATACCTTAACCTGCAGAAGGGGTCATGTATAAAATCCCATATCGATGAAAATTCATCAACGAAATACTGGACCTGATTACCGGCATCACCCGGGTTAACGTCATGTAATTAAGGAACAATCATTCCTTCCTCTAACCCCTCCATGTTTGATATGCCCGTGTGCGGAACATTATGACTGGTTAGATCAGAGATCTCAAACTCGTGGCCCTACAGCTGTTGTAAAACTACAACTTCCATCATGCCCGGAGAGTCTACAGCTATTGGGGCATGCTGGGAGTTGTAGTTTTGCAACAGCTGGAGGGCCACGAGTTTGAGATCCCTGGGTTAGATGAAGGTATCATGAAGTTGCTATGATGTCCATATCTTGAGCCAAAACCTAAACTGACGTCATAAAATGTGGTGATAAAAGGCCATTAGCATACGCACTAGTCTCTCCGTGACACCAGAGGAAGGGCGGCTAGTGGTGGAATCTGCAGACCTTCTTAAGATGTCCCTTTAGCACATGGTCATTTCTTTGGGGGACAACTCATTTGATGAACTGGACGACTTTCATTCTACTCGCAGGCAACCGGGTGTCTGCCGTCTCGTAACGTATCAAGTTCCATTTCTTTTATCCTTTTTATTTTCAAGCTGTTTTTTTCTGCATTTTATTTGTATATCATTGTAGTTTTACATTTTGATAGCCGCATACGCTTAGGGTTATTTGTGGGTTAACCCTTTTAATGGTAGACAGCATATTTGCGGGCCGCATACGTTCATGAAATCCTGATCCTGACATATATTATATGAAATCCTAGAGAAGCGAATCCAAATTCCAACAATTGACCCTTGAGCCTGTAAAGTTTATCAGGGAAATTCATATAAGGATATCAATGTGTTGTTCCATGGTTGCACATGCTTTGAACATCTGTGACATGAACTTTCCAAATATGTTGGACGACTGTGCAGTACTCATGATTCAGCATCCATCTTTGAAAGTCCATTCCTTAATATGAAGAACAACGCCGTCATTCTGAGACTACAGCCATGGATAGGTTTAGAAAATTTGCATTGAAAGTTGTCTTTTCCAACCCAAAGCCTGGACATCAACACCTCCAAGCACCACGTGTAGTGAAGTATAAGATTTTAAAAAAAAATCCATCCAAAATAGACTTCTCCAAGGTTTTTGTCAACACATTGTCTACTTCAGAGTTTCTCAACTCCAGTTCCTCAAGTACCCTTAATAGGTCGTGTCTTAAAGTGGTTGCCCCATGAAGAATATGGTTTATTTGATTACAGGCCATAGTTGTACACATTATTTCTATTTACACTTAGAACATACTGAAATAGTTACTATAGCGCCTCCTGGTGTTTCCAACCCACATAAATACACTGAGGTGGACACACATGCTCAGTCTTGCTTCTCTTTCTTTTGTGGAAGGATCCATGGTGTGGTGAACCTGTTAGTTGTCTTCTCTCCTCCTTAGAGGAGATGCTCTACGAGGACTCGGAGAACGATACAGCGGCACTGTAATTGCATTAGTTCTGTATCTCCTCAGAGAAGACGCTGCAGCTTTAGAAGCATTTGGCTGACAAGGAGAGGGATCCTTCTGCACAACCTGAAGGAGCAGAGAGGAGCAAGACTGAGCATGTTTTTCCATGTTGGCACATTTACAGAGGTGGGGGTGCTATACTAATGTGACTGCAGGAATATCTGGGGATATCCGCATTCATGTACGTGTTCTGTTCATCCTTCTGACTGTCACACTAGAATAATGAGAAGCCACCAAGATGATGTTTGGAACATCGTTCCAAAGACTTTCTTTCTCCAGCTTTTAATTCTGATTTTACATTAGCAGCTTCGACAATCATGGTGGAAAAATCCATTGCGACTTTTCCAAGGCTCAAATATTTGCTTATATTTTCTGACATATTTGCTACGCTCGTCAATATACTCTTCCCCTCGTAACCCTTTTGCTATCTATAGCACTGTCCTCGCCCTTCATATAATAAACTGTACAGATTTACCGTTACACTGTTTAGTCAAGGAGGAATGAACTTAAGTTGCTCCTGAATCATATCACTTTGTCACACCTTTAGTAAACTCTACGCGTTTCGTTACTAAATATGGCATTGAGGAGTACCTGCAGGAAACTGGAGTCTGGAGGGATTAAAACATGAGGTGCTCTCAGCTCTCCTCTTGGCAATTGTAGCATAACAGTTTGCATGGGAAAACATGTAGCCTTATTTTCGTATAATTCACCCCCTTATTGCCAGGGTAATATGCAATCCTTCATGACTTTATATGCTTGCTGTATCTAGGATTTAAGTGCCCAGAATCTTAGCTTTCAAATACTACCAGGATCAAAGGTCAATTGTGCGGGAGCAGGATGCAAAGTTTTACTTCCTGTTTCTGTGTCAGGGTAGGGGAGGGGGAGCTGCAAACGAGAGCAAGAAGAAATAAAGCCTGTCACTGTTTGCTTCTATCATTTCTACCCTTTACTGCTTTCAGTAACCCCAGGAGGGGTTGATACATGGACTTTTGTTACCCTCCCTCATGCTCATATGAGATGATGTGCTATCTGACATATAGAGGAATATGAGATGAAGACTTTTACATACTGATATTGTCATGTATGAGCTCTGCACATCTCGTGATTTTATTTTTAGGTGCTTTTCGTTTTATGCTCTTTTTGGATCAGACTTTTAGCTATGAACATTTTTATGTTATTTTATTTTTATCTTTAAGGTAAACTTGCATGAAGATGTCCACGAGCATTAACTGCTTTTTCACTACGGTATATGACAGGTGTCTACCTAATCCCTCGGTCTTGATATAAAGTTTTTTTCATTGATTTATACCTAATATTTCCAAAAATCTCATGGCTTCTTCTGTAGGATGCTGAATTTTGGAGGTTCGTGTGATTTGGACCATACTTTATGGAACATTTTAACTTTCTCTGGGTCGACTAGTTTTAACTATGGTTAGAGAAGTGTAGTTTTGTAGTCTGTACTAGTCTCCCCTTTTGTTAAAAATTTAACACAGACTAGTTTTGATAGATTTGTGCTCATTGACAACCCCAAAATATATGTTTGTAGATGTTAAGTGGTGTTTTCCTGGAAATCAGTCCATTGTAACTGGCTGAACATGTCATTACCCATCTCAAGCTGCTTTAGTAATCAGATTTTTCTAAATTTTAACTTAGGTGGAGGAACTCTGTAAAGGTTCAAGTTGACATAAGATGTTTTTGATTGCTTTCACGTCTCAGTATTTTAACTATGCGATCTGTCTTTAATCCTAATTCCATCTGTATGATTAAGAGGTGTTACATTACATGTAACTTACATAGATGTGATTATTTATGGAAATTATGTAGAAAATGTCTCAGATGGCAACTCATAGTCACGTTACACCCATAGGTGCCATTAAATTTAGAACTTCACCTTGAGGTTCATATCTTGGTGTGGGACACCGGGTGTAGGTTAACAAGTTATTGACTGTCACAGAGCGGTCACATAACTTCGTGAAGGATTGCTTTTCTTCACATTCTATGGTTTACAAGTTTCTCAACTAGTGTTACTGTTATGGCAGTGGATGTGAAACCACTGTGTCATCTGAATAGATTTGACTTGGGCCTACTCCTAGGGGCATTATCCTGGCCGAGGGCAGGGTGAGCAAAATACATGCCACTGAGAAACGATCTGAGGTCTGGGCGGGGCAGTTCGGGGTCAGTACAGAGAACAGGATTGACAGTGAAGGGTCAAATCCGAAAAACAGGCAGAAGTCAGTACATGGGGAGACAAACGTATATCAGCAGATCTTAGGACACTAGAGTACTAGGAACATATTTCTCGTGAACTTTCCCACGGGGAAAGGTGTCTTAAGTATTCCAAGGTGGCCAACGTTTGGTTGGAGAAGATTATGGTGTGCGTGAACTAGGCCTTTATCAACTGGAAGGAGCACACTTGCACATCCTATGGGCAGAGCGAGAAGGGACAGAGCTACCCTAGTGGCCGTGCCTACCGGGAGGGATAGGAGGGTGGGAGGTGGCTCCACGCAGAGCAGATAGCAGAAGCATCAGCCATGGGCTGTCTCTGTAATGGTTACAAATGTGCCTTCAAGACATTAACACTCTGGCCATAATAAATAAGGGCCTAATGAAACATGGTCTCTAATCATAGAACCCTAGGTTTGTGTCTTTGACCTAAGTAGGTATTAGCAAGGTTAGAAAGGAAGAGAATATGATGAATAGAAGGAAGACGCAACAACTTTGCAACTGGAGCAATAAATTCATGGCATAATGCTGTTATCTAAGGCTAGAGAGTGGTAGCCTCAAAAAGAGCTCTCCAAGGCAAAGTGCCACTGAAGACGATGGGCACAGGTTGATAAGTGCCGCATGAGATTTCAGCACAGGATAAGGTGAGGTCATACAGCAAAGGAGCTCTCAAGACAAATTGGAGGGGGGTCGGGCTCAGGGAATATTGAGCAGAGTCTGACCACTTGCTACCATCAGTAGTTAACACTTTTGAAGGCTTGTACCATCTCTTACATTATTTGATTCTAACAGGAACCTTGTAGAACATCAGTTTGCACTTTTTGAAAGTCCTCTGGGCAGTAACCACTGATGATGAAGCCTCTATCTCTCTTCATCAGCGGCCATAGCCATCAGCTGAATGCTTCATCTTGTAATTATTCGATTGGCTACAATCAGATTTCAGCACCTTGGACAGAGTCAAAGCTTGATTCATTGCAACCAGTTATTAATTATACAAGTGTAAAACCATTTTTAATAGAAATTCACCTAAAATAAACAAACCTCTAGCCCCCCCAGGGCATCGTTTATCATCCCCTACAGTCATCATGGCGGTTGCATCTTTGTCAGGGGTGTGAGCACGTTTGTCAGGCATAGTTTCTGGATAACGTATGGAATATGTGAGGCCTCCATAGTTTTATTTTGATTTCTGAATATTGAAATCAATGTAGAAAAACTTAATGCCCCGTGCACTGTCCAATACAATCCTGACAGGTATTCGAATGTTGAGCATGTGTGGGCATGGAAAATCTAATAGACATCGCTCAACCTTTGGACTCAGTTATGTGATTATTCTTCATTAGCTGAGGTCTTCATGCCGTGCTCAGTCTCCGTCTTGCTGGCAATGTAGGCTCTCCACCCTTTGGCAGAGAACATGTTATTTGTCTCCCGAGGCATCACTATGGTTTATTGTGTCTGGTCTAAGAAAAGCATTGGGGCTCCTTTCAGCTGTAAATAAGTCGGATCTAAGAGGAGGAAATTAATGACCCTTCGGAAAAAATTTTTTGAAGAATCTTTTATATATTTCTTGCAGTATTGATTGTGATTATGAGAGAGGACAGGATCGAGGAAGAGGAGGATATAAAGAGTGTAATGGCTCAGTAGACCTTATACACTTGCCCACTATAGTCAAGACCACAAGTCTGGAACAGGATGACCGGTGGCCATAAAATGGTCTACTCCATTATGTGAGAAGTGGCGCTCTTCTCTCAACTAACATGACTGCCGTGATCCTGGCATCTGTCATGCAGGATGTGTTACATCTCATTGTGTAGACCACGGATAAACTGGCACACCAGAAGATCCTCCATTGGACCTTGCCACCAGCTAATGCACTCCTACAAGAAATAGGCCGATGAAGTCTACAGGGGTCAAGCCCTCCTGAAGCTGACATGGGAGCAGATCAGCATACATGTTTTGGTCTATGTGGCCGGTGTGTGTAGAGGAACCAGAAGGGTGTGTAACACAGTCAAAGGGAATATGCAGAAGCCCAATATACTCAGTACTCAAGTCTGACATTGCTCCGAAACATTGGGATACTGTGGCAAATGGGACTTCTACAAAGCAATATTCTCTAGAGTCTGTAATACCGCCTGTCACTCTGCTCACCCTAAGGAGACAACATCCACAAGAGCCGTCTTGCACACCACCCTCGATATGTTATTTATAGAGTTATAGCTCAACGACCAGGTCTGCTTCAGATTTCTTTTTTTTAACGTATAGGTTTTCATAAAAAGCACATTTTGATGGGCAGTAAAAGGTAAAAAAAGAATTCAAATCAAATGCAGGGTGAAGTTTTGCTTTATATTTGGGTGGAAAATATCATATCTGTTCTACAAATGGTAACGATTAGAGCAGGAGGTAGTATTGGGCTAATTATAGGGAAGCGTAACCCCTTCGATGGAATGGAGATGAACGGGGCGTACGACTTCAAAAGAACAAAATACGCAATGAATGGATGGTAATGATGGAAGAAGTGAGACCGGGCTGAAGAATCTCAGATGCAGGTTGTGTCAGTACCACAAAGTGTTGTACGTAGATCTCGATTATCTTAGCATACAAAGCAGTATTGAAGGACACATTTAGTGATGCTACTTCTGAAGCTTTTCTGCAGGTTGGCTGAAAATCCCATGTTTAAGAGGGTCTACATATTCCTCGCAATGACAGATCTCACAGGAAAAAAAAATATCAAGATGGATTTCAACAGTTTGGAAGCTCATGTAACTGCTGCTATCAATCTGAGTTTAACAATCTGACAAGCGGTGGCTTTTCAAACCCATTGGGTTGGCGTTTGGTACATATGACGCTATTGCCTCGTAGCTCAGGAAGATGTTTTACGTCACAGTTTTTGTTCCTGTTTGAAGGAGGAAGGTATTGGTTCTCCTTGCTAAGATGCATTGGGAATGTTGCTGCCATACTTTAGCTGGATCACCACAAGGAAAACTACTACCTTCTAAGAGCTTCCTCGCCCAGTCAATCAGGGCCAGTCTGTACTAATGAGGAGCTATGAAACCGTTCTGTTTACAGATACATGTCTCTGGTATAGATGATGACTCTAGTCACATTTAACGTTCTTTAATCAGAGGGCTTGCGTGTACTTCTGGGTCTCTGTGGCCATGCCACAATAGGACATGTCCTATCTTAAGCAGCATTTTACAGATTAGTAACACATTGAAACCGGGCCCGTGTTTTGCAGATCTGTGGTTTGCAGTCCACAAAATGGACATGGCCATCACATGGTTGGTCGTGTGAATGCCGACTAATTCTATTGTATAATATGAGAAAATCACTGAAAATTTAGTATCAGTAATGAAATGTCACCCTGTTCCACGAGGCAGCCATCTGCCCATTAGACATTTATACTGTATAGTCATACATTCCACCTTATAACCATTAGACTTTTAAACAAAGATGCGCATGCCAACGTGCCCTCAATAGATTTCACCATGGACGCACACACCACTTTAAACCCATCTGACTTCTCCATGGATGTGTGTGCCACCATGTACAGTACACAGCAGACTTCTGTATGAAAAACACCTGCCACTATATATCCTTATACTTCCCCATGAAAGTGCATATAACAATGAACCAATTGGACTTCTTGAATGTACATGCCACCATATACCCATTAGATCTTTCCTTGGATGTACATACCACCATAGTCCCATTAGACTTCTCCATGGATGTACATACCACCATAGTCCCATTAGACTTCTCCATGGATGTTTTTATTACAATAAACCAATTACATTTTCCACAGACATACATGCCGCCATATGTCCATTAGATGTCTCCATGAATATGCATGCCATTCTAAACTAGACTTCTCCATGGACATACATGCCACCACCATATTCCCATTAGACTTCTCCATGGACATAAATGTCACCACTATATTCCCATTAGACTTCTCCATGGACATAAATGTCACCAAGCACCCATTAGACTTCTCCATGGACATACATGCCACCACCATATTCCCATTAGACTTCTCCATGGACATAAATGTCACCACCATATTCCCATTAGACTTCTCCATGGACATAAATGTCACCAAGCTCCCATTAGACTTCTCCATGGACATACATGCCACCACTATATTCCCATTAGACTTCTCCATGGACATAAATGTCACCAAGCACCCATTAGACTTCTCCATGGACATACATGCCACCACCATATTCCCATTAGACCTCTCCTTGGATGTACTCGCCACAATATCCCACCATATACCCATTAAACGTCTCCTTGGAGATGCAAGTCACCATATCCCAATTAGTTTTCTCCATAGATCTACATGCCATCATATAACCATATGACCTAGTAGAGGTATATGCCACCATACCAGGCTGTCAAGGCATGCTGGAAGTATTTGACAGCTGGAGAGTCACTGGTTGGGGACCATCTTGAGTATATTGTGTAAGTCAAGACTTCCTCAATGTTAATCAAGGAATAATGAATACACATTAAGGTTGGTAGTTGCAATAAGTACCAAAGTAGTATAAAGTAATGGAGGTAAGCTGTAGGAGAAACTTGGGAAATGAACCCCTTTATTGGTCCAAGACCAACCTTTCTTGTGTTGTATACCTTGACTTATGTCATTTGTGTTTCAGTTCATATGGCTTTCTGCTGACCCTCAGCCTGTAACACTTCACGTCTTATTGCCTCCTGTTGGCTTAGTGTAAGTACAAGTTATATCCTACCTCGGTAGGATGGAGAATTTTAATATAATGTCATGTCAATGAAGATTGGAGGCACTTATTCAGTGCAGGTGATGGTTCCTCATGATTGGTATAGATATACAGACTTCATACATCCTCTGATCATGGTGACCTTGTGTACTGGAGTCAAACACTGCACATGAAAGGTTCCTTTAAATCCCTGAGCATGGAGATTGTAGCAGCCAGTGATCCTGATATTTGCTGGTAATGAGTCCAGGCTGTGAATCTGCTGTAAATCATACAGTCCTCTTCACTCTTGTGTGAGTGTTCTTGATTTATGCTCTTTGATGCTGGGCCAGGATGAGCTGCGATACGCTAGGATCTGTAATTATGAGGAGAAAGTGGCTTGTACTTTGTGTATCATCACTTATCAGACATGCAGACCGCCAAGAGTAAAAGATGGAGGTGAGGGAGCATCGAGAGGGTCAAGATGACTTGGTGTTCATAAATCAACAAATCCCAGCATGCTTTGCTATCCATTGACGATGGCCATACACATTGAGAGGACCAATAGATGCCAACCATTCTTGATATGCTTCTTCTTTCATAATCCTCCTGATTTTCTGGAGCCATAGAGAATTTTCTGTAAATTTCTTGCCAAAATCTTACCCTAGATCTAACCTATTTACCTTAGTGATGGATTCCACTTAAAAATGTTCTCGAGGATTATAAAAACACGGCTGCTTTCTTCCAGAAACAGCACCACACTTGGTTACAGCTTGTGTGTGGTATTGGCGCTCAGTCCTATTCACTTCGATGAAGCTGAACTGCAATACCACATACATTGTGAACAACCCCTTTTTTACACAGCTACTTTCTGGAATAACTATTCCTAGGCACCTGGGATGAGAGACATTACTGCCTACAGGGGGCAGACAGTAATGAATATGTAGATAACATTGATCTGGTGACTATGGCGCCTGCTGTGGAGGGGGAGGTTAGATTAGGCAGCAAGTGAACAGTCAGTTCAGGTAGTTGATGTGTTGGAAGCAGGAAAAATGAGCAAGCGTGAGGATCTGAGTGACTCTTACAAGTGCCATATTGTGATATCTAGATGACTGGGTCAAAGCATCTCCAGGACAGACGGCCTTGTGGGGTATTCTTGCATGTAGTGGTTAGTGCCTACTAAAGGTGGTGCAAGGATGGAGAACCAGTGAATGGGCAACAGGGCCCATCTGGACCCATCCCACAGAAGAGCTGCTGTAGGACAAACTGCTGAAAAGTTACTCCTGGCTATGATAGAAAGGTGTCAGAAGACACAGGCATTTGCAGCTTGCTGTAAGAGTAATCAGTGTGTCCATGCTGACCCCTGCTCACCACTGAAAGTGCATACAATGGGCCTGTGAGCTTCAGAACTGGACCATGGAGTAATGAAAGACAATGGCCTGGTCTGATGAATCTGTGCATCACTTATCTAGGGAAGATATGGCACAGGTGTCCTATGGGAGGAGGAAGACGGTTTGGTAACATTGTGTGATCGGCCTGGTGCATATGCTTCACTTACCTGAGGAAGAAATGGTACCAGGAGCACTATGGGAAGAAGACAGTTTCAGTTGGTTACATGATGTGGTCGGCTGGGTGCGTGTGCATCACTTACCTGAGGAAGATCTCTAAGGTGCACTATGGGAAGAAGACAGTTTCGGTTGGTTACATGATGTGGTCGGCTGGGTGCGTGTGCATCACTTACCTGAGGAAGATCTCTAAGGTGCACTATGGGAAGAAGACAGTTTCGGTTGGTTACATGATGTGGTCGGCTGGGTGCGTGTGCATCACTTATCCGAGGAAGACATGTCTCAGGTGCACTATGGGAAGAAGATGGTTTGGTTACATCATATGTTTGGCCAAGTGTATGTACATCACTTAAAGGGGTTCTGCAAGTTAAATTTATTGATGACCTATCCTCAACTGGATCAACTTGCAGGATAACAGGCCGAACTGGATGGACAGACGGCTTTTTTCGGCCTTATAAACTATGTTACTATGTTAGATGGCACAGTTGCGCTATGGCAAGAAGACGGTTTGGTATAGTTATATTATTTGGTGAGCTGGGTGCATGTGCATCACTTACCTGAGGAAGAGATGGTATCACTATGGGAAGAAGACAAGCTGGTGGAGGCCGTGTGGTGCTCTGGGCAGTGCTTTGCTGAAAACCTTGGTTCCTGGCATCATGTGGATGTCAATGTACTAACTATTCAGGACAAGTTTGGACGGAGAGCCCATTTCTTGACAGGTCGGAGTGGTTTTGGTGGCCCAAGGGGGGGGGGGGCTGCTCAATGTGAGTTTTTTAATGTTATGGTTGACCAGAGTCATATCTTCATAATAGTTAGCCACCCTCTTCCAGTCATTGTATGAGTTTGTATTGCTGGTTTCCATTGACACTGACACCTCCCAGGGATGAAATTCTTCACGACGAATACACTTTCACTATAAGTTCATGAACTTCAGAAGAAATACTCTGCTCCTTCCTGGTGGCTGTCTGAACTCACATGCCTGACAAGAAGGAATGAAGAGAAATTAGTTGACTTCATCTGATTGTGGAAAGTCCCCACAACCTTATTACATTTAATCTTATGCTTGTGTCAAAACTGAGGTGAAAACAAACCCCTGTGACCTTTCTCAACAGTTCTGAAGAAATAATATAGGTAAATGTTTGGTGCAGAAACCATCAATGTGTTTCCATTGGGGGTCTGATCCCTGGGACCTCTAAAATTCTCAGAATGAACGGAACATTGAATTCTTCGAAGCACTGCATCTCCTTTAAAGTTTATCTAATCGAAGTGGCTTGTATGTAGATGTGGTGTGTGCCTAGTGAAGGTATCTCAGCTGCTTTACCAGGTTTGGACACATGTATAGAGGAGCCATTGTGTCTACTCTTTTACTCATTCATTGGGTAATTGGCGACACAAACAAATTATTGCTAAAGTGCGTTCTTACAAACGCTAGTTAATGATAATCTGCCCGAACATTGGGAACAGTAAAGGGCCCTTTCCTCTTACTTGTCGAGGTCTGTTTCCACGTCACGTTCTCTTTAAAACGGTTGCTGAGTTTAGAGGACCCATGTTTATACACCCTGTCTCAGTTAATAGAGGGGGTCCTCTGTCCAGGATTCTCATCTCTTGACCACAGTAGAGAACAGTTACAAACAGTGTCTCTTGCTCTCTCTGGAGGACCTGTCCTGCATTACACAACCTACCCATTGACCAGGCATTGTGTATTGTATCATTTCTACTGTGGTGGTGCTACGGAAAAATTAAATATTGACTGCCAGGTTTCTTCAAAGATCACCCAGATGCCACAAAATGGATGAGCATGCATGTTACCACTCCATTCAACTGTACTGGACTGTCGAAGGGAAGTCGGGTCCACTGTTTGTCTCAGAAGTCCCAAGAGGTGCATGGAGAAGTAGCAAAGCTCAAACATGATCAGAGGCTTATCAACTGTCCTGTGGATAGGCCATAATCTCTCATGGTGGAACAACTCCTTTCAGGGGTGGACTGGGAACTTAAAGGGGTTCTCCCATGAATAATGTAAAAAATGAAAATCAGACATCATATAGTACATGACAACCTCTTTCTAACAAAGCTAGAACCAGCCCTGTACCTCACATGGATCCAGAGATCTCCACATTCATTGCTCTAGTAGATTTATATCAAGCTGACAGCTCAAGGGGAGTTTCTTTTCTGCTGTAGCTCAGGAGGCGTGTCTCAGCTCTCCCTATCACAGCTCAGGGGGTGTGTCTCAGCTCTCCCTATCACAGCTCAGGAGGCGTGTCTCAGCTCTCCCTATCATAGCTCAGGAGGCATGTCTCAGCTCTCCCTATCACAACCCAGGAGGCGTGTCTCAGCTCTCCCTATCACAGCTCAGGGGTGTGTCTCAGCTCTCCCTATCACAGCTCAGGAGGCGTGTCTCAGATCTCCCTATCACAGCTCAGGAGGCGTGTCTCAGCTCCTCCTATCACAGCTCAGGAGGCAGTTGAAAGATGAAACTGAGCATGTGCGGCCTTCTCAGTGAGCAGGTCAAAGAAATAAGAAATTAAGTGGTCCTATACAGATACATATTATTGAATAACTCAGAAGCTATACAGAATTTTTAATTACATGCAATTACTAAAGTATTCAGATCGAGGAGCTGGTTTAAAAACTGTAGAATATTTTTCATGGGACAATAACTTTAAAGTGGCACTTGGAAAAAAAAGATGGCCCCATGGTGTAGGTGGATCCAAACTGACAGAAGGTGGGGCAACAAAAGTAGGCGAGGGCCAGCAGTATCTGAACCAGCAGAACCACATACCACAGTGCAAATTACTGATGCCAACACCACAGTATTCAACTGTATCACTTTCCTGAGGATGGTGATACAGCTGAATTCAGGAGGAACCTGTGGATGTTGCCCAGGGGCATAAGTACCTGATGCTACTAGTGTTAATGCTGAGAGCATCAGATCATTATGTACCCGGCCACAAGGACAGCTCAGGCAGACCCTGGGCAATGGCCTACTGGGAAATTTCCATGTAGTGTCTTTGGTCAGTGCACCGGTTATGCCCCCTTTATCAGTAGCTGTTTTACCCAGTGTACTATTTAATACATTTTTTTTTTTCTTGGCGCGAGTGCATAACCTTAATTTAATGACACTCAAAGATTTTATAAGAAGGTTCTATAGCCCCCGGATTATTCATCTGTTTCATACCAATTACATCCAAATTGGGTTGAGTCATTTTTGTTTGGTAAATCACATAAAAAATGTCCCAAAGTAAAAAAAATAAAATAAAAAAAAAAGCCCTTGAAAAAGTAGTTTATAAAAATCAATTTTTAATGACGCATTTACTGCTAAGTGGGTCAGAAAGCAGAAAAATATCATATTTTTCCCTCCTACAGAGTACTGTAGCTCCCACATCATAATCACCTCATTAACAACTGGACACATTGGTCCATACATGTAAATCCCAATGAACTACTGGTCTAGAAGTCATAAACAGATTTGTCCAGGACTGATGATTCATATAGTGTTTATTCTCCCTCGTGACAGTTGAGGAACATCGGTTCAGTGAACCAATGACATAGTAAAGCAGTAGAGGCTTTCATCCAAAACAGTCAAAAATATATATCGAATCATACAGCCAAGACCTAAAGTTGCTGTTAGGGGGGCTGTACAAAAATGAAGAACCCCCATGGGTGGTCCCTTTCTACTACAAATGATGCGATAGGAACAGAAATAAGACCTGGTCCTCCAGTTCCAGGATATGGTGGAGAGAACCTGCAATGGGAGAAGCCACCATGTGTAGTTTGGTTGAACTGATATGATGATTCTAGAAATCTTCATGGTGGAATAATGTTTGACCTTTGTACTCAGGCCCATGAATATTGAGATTCTGAGATATTTTATGTACTTTACAATTCAGTATACACTGAGTAATATCAGCCATGTATCTAGTAGGATTGGCTCAGGGATGAAATGATTAATGGATCCTTGTCTTCATAGAAACATTCGTTCGGCGAATCATCGGCCCACCTAATTATATAGGTCAATGTTCCTAGGTCTGTTGAAGGTAGTGTAGTCTCCATGTCTGTCCTCTGATGGCTTCAGCAACAGATGGACTTCATGGATATTTTTTCTGTGGAGAACTTGAATGTTAGAAGGACCATTAAGAAGTACTTCATGATTTCAGTTGTCTGTAGGGATCTCAATCGAGGGCCATTGTTAACTTGAAAAACACACTGTCCAGACAGAATGGAGAGAAAAAGAACTGAGAGTCCTTAGTCGTGATACAGGCGAACCCTTAACTTTATGTTGGGATGTTCAGTGGTCCTAAACTCTTGGTCAATGGGCCTTCAAGCAACAGCTAAAAAAATGTCATTGGGGAATCATCCCATAGATAGCTGGAGTTAATGACTGACAACCTGAAGACAAAACCAAAGGTATAGGTATGTGTATGTGGTTACCCTACATATCACAGAACCATGGGTCTCTAAATTATGGTGGAGTTTAGCAGTTGTACATCTTCTTGTACTTGAAAAGTTAACTATTCTCC
Organism: Rhinella marina; assembly: GCA_900303285.1. Taxonomy (NCBI): domain Eukaryota; kingdom Metazoa; phylum Chordata; class Amphibia; order Anura; family Bufonidae; genus Rhinella; species Rhinella marina. The sequence goes on along the minus strand of ONZH01014159.1, from coordinate 45,176 downwards.
TCTACCTTCAATGGAAACAGCGTAGTCCTATTTTTATAGCAATAATGATACTATTAGGTTTATATTTCCGGATGAGACATCACAGTTAATGAAAAAGTTAATTTGGTTCAAGGGTCCTACTCATCCTTGATAAAGGTTGATTGTCGTCACGACCCAATGTCATCCTGTGTATGGCCTGTCATTGACATCTTGTCTTCATTCATGACTCACTGTCCATTTCTCCACAGCTGTCCTACAGTTATTCATGGCTCTCTTACGAGCTTTGCCCTCGCAATCATTCTATAATCTAGTTCTCCGTTCTTATCCTCCAGTCCTTCCTACAATTTACTGGTCCTTCTTGGAAACACCAAACTCACTGGAGAAACAACGTACTAATTGGAACTTGAAGTGCACATAATGTGAGTGACGTTTTGTTACCAACCATCCGCTTCCTGTTGTTCTCCAACATGTTCTTATTATTATAGGATTAACCCTTTCCACCCTTTAGTTTGACTAAATCCAGTTGTAAATCTTAAAGCGGTTTTCCGGGATTTAAATATTGATAGCCTATCCTCAGGATAGGTAATCAAAATGAGATTGGCAGGGGTCCGACATCTGTGACCCCCGCAGATCAGCTATACATAGAGGCCACGGCGCTATATGAGCTCTTAGGCCTCTTCCTAGGTCATGTGATGTCACATTCGTCCATCCCATGGCCTAGGCGCAGCTCAGCCCCATTTAAGTGAATAGGCGTGACACCAAGAGCTGTCGCTATCAAATGGATGGCACAGTGCTTGAGAAGCTGTGGGGAGGCCGTGGTGCACATCACAGCTGATGAAGGCTGGACGGGCTGAAACGCGCCCTTGTATGAATATACACTCACCGGCCACTTTATTAGGTACACCTGTCCAACTGCTCGTTAATACTTAATTTCTAATCAGCCAATCACATGGCGGCAACTCAGTGCATTTAGGCATGTAGACATGGTCAAGACAATCTCCTGCAGTTCAAACCGAGCATCAGTATGGGGAAGAAAGGTGATTTGAGTGCCTTTGAACGTGGCATGGTTGTTGGTGCCAGAAGGGCTGGTCTGAGTATTTCAGTAACTGCTGATCTACTGGGATTTTTACGCACAACCATCTCTAGGGTTTACAGAGAATGGTCCGAAAAAGAAAAAAACATCCAGTGAGCGGCAGTTCTGTGGGCGGAAATGCCTTGTTGATGCCAGAGGTCAGAGGAGAATGGGCAGACTGGTTCGAGCTGATAGAAAGGCAACAGTGACTCAAATTGCCACCCGTTACAACCAAGGTAGGCAGAAGAGCATCTCTGAACGCACAGTACGTCGAACTTTGAGGCAGATGGGCTACAGCAGCAGAAGACCACACCGGGTGCCACTCCTTTCAGCTAAGAACAGGAAACTGAGGCTACAATTTGCACAAGCTCATCGAAATTGGACAGTAGAAGATTGGAAAAACGTTGCCTGGTCTGATGAGTCTCGATTTCTGCTGCGACATTCGGATGGTAGGGTCAGAATTTGGCGTCAACAACATGAAAGCATGGATCCATCCTGCCTTGTATCAACGGTTCAAGCTGGTGGTGGTGGTGTCATGGTGTGGGGAATATTTTCTTGGCACTCTTTGGGCCCCTTGGTACCAATTGAGCATCGTTGCAACGCCACAGCCTACCTGAGTATTGTTGCTGACCATGTCCATCCCTTTATGACCACAATGTACCCAACATCTGATGGCTACTTTCAGCAGGATAATGCGCCATGTCATAAAGCTGGAATCATCTCAGACTGGTTTCTTGAACATGACAATGAGTTCACTGTACTCAAATGGCCTCCACAGTCACCAGATCTCAATCCAATAGAGCATCTTTGGGATGTGGTGGAACGGGAGATTCGCATCATGGATGTGCAGCCGACAAATCTGCGGCAACTGTGTGATGCCATCATGTCAATATGGACCAAAATCTCTGAGGAATGCTTCCAGCACCTTGTTGAATCTATGCCACGAAGAATTGAGGCAGTTCTGAAGGCAAAAGGGGGTCCAACCCGTTACTAGCATGGTGTACCTAATAAAGTGGCCGGTGAGTGTATACTCATGACAGTAAACAGATGATATGAATTGAGCATACTGAACGTCCGCTGGGAGTTCGTTACATTGAGTCTGTTGGAATTCCTCCTTCCTGGGCCAACGCCAATCCTTTTCGGGTGCTGACCGTTCCATAACATAATCTCATATTGATGACCTATATTGAGGATAAGTCATCAATATGTAAATCCCAGAGAACCCCTTTAATCTGAGTTGTTTGTATTCTCAGTGATGTCACTGCTCTCTAGTGAATTGATAGGCTGTATTCTCAGTGAAGTCGCTGCTCTCTAGTGAATGGCTAGGCTGTATTCTCAGTGAAGTCGCTGCTCTCTAGTGAATGGCTAGGCTGTATTCTCAGTGAAGTCACTGCTCTCTAGTGAATGGCTAGGCTGTATTCTCAGTGATGTCACTGCTGCTCTCTAGTGAATGGATAGGCTGTATTCTCAGTGAAGTCACTGCTCTCTAGTGAATGGCTAGGCTGTATTCTCAGTGAAGTCGCTGCTCTCTAGTGAATGGCTAGGCTGTATTCTCCGTGATGTCACTGCTGCTCTCTAGTGAATTGATAGGCCGTATTCTCAGTTATGTCACTGCTGCTCTCTAGTGAATGGCTAGGCTGTATTCTCAGTGATGTCACTGCTCTCTAGTGAATTGATAGGCCGTATTCTCAGTGATGTCACTGCTGCTCTTTAATGAATGGATAGGCTGTATTCTCAGTGATGTCACTGCTCTCTAGTGAATGAATAGGCTGTATTCTCAGTGATGTCACTGCTCTCTAGTGAATGGCTAGGCTGTATTCTCAGTGATGTCACTGCTCTCTAGTGAATTGATAGGCCGTATTCTCAGTGATGTCACTGCTGCTCTTTAATGAATGGATAGGCTGTATTCTCAGTGATGTCACTGCTCTCTAGTGAATGAATAGGCTGTATTCTCTGTGATGTCACTGCTGCTCTCTAGTGAATGGATAGGCTGTATTCTCAGTGATGTCACTGCTCTCTAGTGAATGGATAGGCTGTATTCTCAGTGATGTCACTGCTCTCTAGTGAATGGATAGGCTGTATTCTCAGTGATGTCACTGCTCTCTAGTGAATGGCTAGGCTGTATTCTCAGTGATGTCACTGCTGCTCTTTAATAAATGGATAGGCTGTATTCTCCGTGATGTCACTGCTGCTCTCTAGTGAATGGATAGGCTGTCTCTAGGAACACATTCGCTCAACAAGGAGCAAAAAAGGAAAAACAAAAGCGCGCTGCTCTGCTATCTATAAGATTATTTATTAAAAACATATATATGACACTAGAAATAAAAATCTAGCTACGTGTTTCCTTTGTTTCACTTTGTCTAGATTTACCTGTGTGGAGTATGTATTTATGCGCAGATACGCGGGAACATTTCATATATGTGTAGAAAATACAAAAATTTTTTTTTTTAATTCATTTATTTATATATGTATATACATTTGAGTCCATTCCATGTATTTTGGATGTTCTTGTATCTTGATGATTAATCTAATTGCTATCTGTTGTGATCACCCTATATAAATGTGTGCATTTCTGTTTGGTCTCATAGCCTAATGAAGGTGGCAGCCCGCCATTGAAACACGTAGCTAGATTTTTATTTCTAGTGTCATAACCTTGTTTTTAATAAATAATCTTATAGATAGCAGAGCAGCGCGCTTTTGTTTTTCCTTTTTTGCTCCTTGTTGAGCGAATGTGTTCCTAATTGTATTCCGGACTCCATCTGGAGGACCCCGGCGAACAAGCGCAGCAGCCTGACTTATCCTCTCAACAGGAGACACCGCGCCATTCCCTAGTGTTGTGCCTGGATTTGCACAACATTACTTGGTAAGGTATTTTTATCTTTAGTCCTTATCTGGGAACCTTTAGGTATTTCACCAGGAAGCGCCCCCTATTGTTTTTTTGTCACTGCTGCTCTCTAGTGAATGGATAGGCTGTATTCTCAGTGATGTCACTGCTCTCTAGTGAATGAATAGGCCGTATTCTCAGTGATGTCACTTCTCTCTAGTGAATGAATAGGCCGTATTCTCAGTGATGTCACTGCTCTCTAGTGAATGTATAGGCTGTATTCTCAGTGATGTCACTGCTCTCTAGTGAATGAATAGGCCGTATTCTCAGTGATGTCACTTCTCTCTAGTGAATGAATAGGCCGTATTCTCAGTGATGTCACTGCTCTCTAGTGAATGAATAGGCTGTATTCTCAGTGATGTCACTGCTCTCTAGTGAATGGATAGGCTGTATTCTCAGTGATGTCACTGCTCTCTAGTGAATGGATAGGCTGTATTCTCAGTGATGTCACTGCTGTCTAGTGAATGTATAGGCTGTATTCTCAGTGATGTCACTGCTCTCTAGTGAATGGATAGGCTGTATTCTCAGTGATGTCACTGCTCTCTAGTGAATGGATAGGCCTGTATTCTCAGTGATGTCACTGCTCTCTAGTGAATGGCTAGGCTGTATTCTCCGTGATGTCACTGCTCTCTAGTGAATGGATAGGCTGTATTCTCAGTGATGTCACTGCTGTCTAGTGAATGTATAGGCTGTATTCTCAGTGATGTCACTGCTCTCTAGTGAATGGATAGGCTGTATTCTCAGTGATGTCACTGGCCTTTAGTGAATGGATAGGCTGCATTCTCAGTGATGTCACTGCTCTCTAGTGAATGGATAGGCTGTATCCTCAGTGATGTCACTGCTCTCTAGTGAATGGATAGGCTGTATTCTCAGTGATGTCACTGCTCTCTAGTGAATGAATAGGCTGAATTCTCAGTGATGTCTTTGCTCTCTAGTGAATGGATAGGCTGTAACCTAAGTGATGTCACTACTCTCTAGTAAATGAATAGGCTGCATTCTCAGTGATGTCACTGGTTTCTAGTGAATGGATAGGCCGTATTCTCAGTGATGTTTTCATGTACTTACTGGTCCATGCTCTAGCGGCAAGTCCAGTCTCTGTTGCGGCACAGCCAGGGTTGTTCTGTTGCTGTGGCAACCATCCCCGCTGACATTTTTGCTGGTCAGCCTATCAGTGGGCAAGGATGTCGGCCAATCAGTCTTGGTGCCAATGTCACATGCTTCCTGTCAGTGGGAGATTTATAAAAGCGGCTGATGGCAACAGAAGCCTGTGATTGGTCTTCTTAGACTCACAAGCGTGTATTGCACTATGGTTTGGATTCCTGGTATTTTGACTTTTGGATTGTCAGACTTTGATCCTGACCATCTATTATTCCTCTGACATTATCTCCTGGCAATGACCTCTTCTGGTATTTGACTGTGTGAATCTTGTGTTGGTCCCGACATATGTTTCTGGTTTGCACTCTTATTGTGACTTAGCTTTTTATTATTCTTTTCCAGTCCTAGTTTTGCCTGTCTGGTTTTGACTTTTTTTTCACGCCAATAGGTTTAGGACCCTGCACTTAGTGAACTAAGGGACCATCGCCAAGTTGTGGGATGCCATTTAAAGTGAATCCTGCAAATACTGTAGGTAGGGACAGTGGTGCAGGTGGAGTACAGTGCTTCATTATTACCTACCCTACATGACAGATGTCACTGGTTTCTATTGAATGGATAGGCCGCATTATAAATGATCTCACTACTCCCAATTATTTGAAAGGGCTACGGATTCACAGTAACCAGAATACACTGCTCCCTTCTGCTGACTCTCCGCAGTGGAATGGGACATATGGCCAGGACAGAATACTGGTGTGTCCATGTTTGTTCACATTGCTGCCAGGTTTTCACAGTAGGACTAATAGTTGTAGACCCCATGTTTAGGAGGAGTCAGTGTTGACATATTTTATTGGATGCTGCTTCTGAGAACTATATTTTACAATAAGATGATGAGCTAGACTAATTTTTTAAAATGTTTTTGCCATGCCCATAATGAGGTGTTATGTGAATGACAAACCTGATGTGGAGAAGAAGATAATAGCGTATATCACTATTGTAAAAAAAAACCTTTTAGAAAGCGCCAATTCCTCTAATAGAATGTAGGGACTATATTCAGGATAGAGAAAGTCTTTTGAGTATTCCTAGCACAATACTGAGAGTTGGAGTGAGAGACTGGGAATATAGCTCAAGGAGGACAGACACCCAGGAAAGACAATCTAGAGTTATCTAAATGAGGCTTTTGGAGTGGAAATACAGTCAATTTAAAAACATATAAAAGGATAAAGATACAACTTCTCAAACTCACTTCACTGGGGGGGTGGTCCATCTAGGTAACTAGATTGTCTTTCCTGGGTGTCTGTCCTCCTTGAGCTATATTCCCAGTCTCTCACTCCAACTCTCAGTATTGTGCTAGGAATACTCAAAAGACTTTCTCTATCCTGAATATAGTCCCTACATTCTATTAGAGGAATTGGCGCTTTCTAAAAGGGTTTTTTACAATAGTGATATACGCTATTATCTTCTTCTTCTGGGTTCACGTACACCCTTAGCAGCCTTTTATCCTATTAGTTTTGGGTCTAATAATTTGACTTTGCATTCTGCTTATAACTCTCACTGGTATCACCTCATAATTTGGTGAGACCAGTGGCGCCTCTAGTTTTTCTTATCTTTTGGATGGATTCTTCCTTTAGATTTGATTAACCCTTGTTCTTTTTCTTGTTTTTCATACATAAACCTGATGTGAGCCATAGACCTCTGCTGTTCCTAGTGCTTATCTTCTAAGCACCAGTTTTCAGTCTGGCTAAGGGTTGTTCATTCGGTCACCAGCAATGGCTGATCATCTCCTGGGTCTTCAGCATCATATTGGACGGGTCACGGGTCAGTTGTCTGGATTTCAGCACTCTTCACCCTCCTTCTTGTTTTGGTGTCTCTAATAAACCCTGTAGGCTCTCATTTTGATCTGATAACCATCTCTCAGGAGATCATCTGCTTCCTCCTTAAATGAGACACTTGGTGTAGGTTCTTGAAGAAGATTCTTATCTTCCCTCAATATCCTGGCCCTGCTCCTTCACATTTGACTCCACAGGCCGCTCTTGTGTCAGATCACTGGCTCATTACGACACTGATCCAGCAATTATTGAGACCTGCAGATGGGTTACCAATGTGGAGGTCATGGGATGCAGAGTATTGGTGTCAAGTGATTTCATTAGAAGACCTCATGACCTCAAGCATTTGAAAATCATCAGTGGAACGACAGCTATTATCCATTTTATTCTCTAACAAGTATATACAACACCAGAACTATCTCGTGACCAAGGTCTGATATGGGCCCCTGAGGAGAGGAGGTCCAGCCCTGGTTGGTTCATTCCCATTTGATATTATGTAGGATGCCCTTCATCAGTATACTGTATTATTACCAAGCAGGGGTGAGTGAGAAGTATAGTCCTCAAAGTATTCTCAGAATTGGAGAGACTGAGAGTTGGGTTCCCAATGCTCGTCCATTGGGTGATCCTGTAATTCATGCAGGCACCTAAATTAGTAGCAGATTGTGCGGTCTAAACAGTAATCAACGCAGCTCTGTGAGGACAAGCCCCTTTTCATTCCTTCCCGATAATCGGCTTGACATTGCCTTGTCTAAATGCACCTTAAGGTGCAGGCATTCAGTCGGCACATGAGGTTCTGCCATTGCATGGTCCATCGGAGATAATGAAATCTGATTGGACACATATCGAATACTTTACCCTTAAACCATTTTCTCTTTTGTGCATAAGCCTGGTGAGTAAGTTTTGAAGACTACAGTATAGGATCAGGTTCCTCGGACAGCAACCAGAAAATTGGGGGGAATTAGAGCAACCAACAAGTTTAATTTCGTACCATTATAGAGAGAATGATGATAGTAATTATGTAGAAATTTGCAAATTGCTATGGTGAAACCAACACCGCTCATTGTGATTCTTCGTCCCTAGTCCACCTGCACTGTTGATGCTAGGACCGTCTTCTTTTTTGAGATCAGTTGCTGCCTGCGCTCATGGACATCCATCGATTTCTTTTAGACTGTCTTCAGATTGTCCTATGTTTCTCAGCTGTTTGATGGGTGCCATGCTCAGGTTGTCAGGACCTTACTTCTTCAGCAGGGACGCTCTGATGACTCTGTCCCCCTTGCACAGGTTTCTCTGCGGAGCTCGTATTGATTTTTATTACCACACGAGTTCTTGTAATAGTTTTGAGAGTTCATAAAGTCATAGTTTCTGACTTGGGGCACCAAATACCACACCCAGACATTCCTCCATTAGTACCAGTGTCTTGGGGCTTCATTCTCAGTCACATGCACTTATAACCTTTCCAGTCAACGACTGGTATTTTGCTATTTTACTCATTTCACAACCCCTCAACATTGCTGGGAGGCATTTGATCTCAGGACTTTCACCGGGTTTCCATCTCTTTTGAGAACATTCAGTCTACTGCATCTCTACATCCAGAGATCTATCTCCAGAGTGGACAGTCTATGGGCTTATAATTTTGGTTCCACACCACATTCATTTTTATCTGTGTCCTCCAGATCCTAGTAAATACTACTGAGGAGGAAGGTTGTGACAACCATTTCTTGCTGAATGAGAAGAGGTGAGGACAAATGGCTCTTAAAAACATCACCAAGAGCGGTATTATGGGTTAGCAGGGGCAACATGGGGGGCAGCAGCAGAAAGTACATAATATTAGAGGCAACTCAACAGGAACAGAATTAGGGGCACCTATGGCAGCACAACAGGTACCATATAGGGGTGTCTATGTCCTCTGTGGGCTTAGTTTTGGGGGACAGCGGCAGGTTTATGTCTTTAAGGTAAGGTGGGGGAACGATTATTCGTTACAGGACTGAAAATAAACCAAATTCGAATCTAGTTACCTTACCCTACGCCTTTCCCATACCGGGCACCTGTATTCAATCTGTATGCTTCTGCGTTTGGTCCACATAGTGGCCCCTTTATTTAGCATTTTACAGTTCTCTGGCCAGTGCTCACCCCAGTAGCAGATGTGATGTGGTGAAGTCATTGTACCTGCTGAGCTGTGCAGGAGAGCGCACACCATGGTTGTCCACCCTCCAGGCACAGGTGGCCACTTCATTACACTCCCTGTCTCTGCCCAGACCATTTCCAGGCACTTGGCAGAAGGAATTTGAGAGCCAGCCACCGTTGCCTTCATTTGAAGTGATGTCCTGAATTAGAAACCTGGACTTCTATGAAATGAAGCTCTGTCATCTTTAGTGATGAATCCTGGTTCTGTTTGGGATCCACTGACAGTGTGGTTTGAATATGGAAGCCTAGTGGTGAGCACTTCAATCCTGCTTTTGCTATGGAGCGATACACTACCCACTGCTGGGGTGATGATCTGGGAGCCATCACATACAAAAGTCGGTTACTCCTAGTAGTGATAGAAGGGACGCTAACAGCTCATTGACATTCTGCTGCCACATGTTTTCCTTTAATGGCAAGGCTTCCAATTGGCCAGGGTTTCCTAGCAATGTCTCCTCCAGATTACAACACTTCCTTCAATGCCCAGTCAAAAGATTTATCACCAATCCAGCATTTATGGGACCAATTGGGATGCTGACTTCACAAACCTACGAGTTTGCAGGATCTACAGGCCCAGCTGCCACATAGATACTAAACCTGTATGTCTCCATGCCCAACTGTATCTCATCTTTTATCCAGGCCACAGGCCATATCTCATCTTGTATCCAGGCTAGAAACCATATTTCATCTTGTATCCAGGCTAGAAACCATATCTCATCTTGTATCCTGGCTAGAGGCTGTATCTCATCTTGTGTCCAGGCTAGTGGCTGGATCTCATCTTGTAACTAGGCTAGAGGCCATATCTCATCTTGTATCCAGGCTAGAGGCCGTATCTCATCTTGTATCCAGGCTAGAGGCCGTATCTCATCTTGTATCCAGGCTAGAGGCTGTATCTCATCTTGTATCTAGGCTGGAGGCCATATCTCATCTTGTATCCAGGCTAGAGGCCGTATCTCATCTTGTATCCAGGCTAGAGGCTGTATCTCATCTTGTATCCAGGCTGGAGGCTATATCTCATCCTGTATCCAGGCTAGAGGTTATATCTCATCTTGTATCCAGGCTAGAGGCTGTATCTCATCATGTATCCAGGCTAGAGGCTGTATCTCATCTTGTATCCAGGCTAGCGGCCGTATCTCATCTTGTATCCAGGCTAGAGGCTGTATCTCATCTTGTATCCAGGCTAGAGGTTATATCTCATCTTGTATCCAGGCTAGAGGCTGTATCTCATCTTGTATCCAGACTAGCGGCCGTATCTCATATTGTATCCAGGCTAGAGGCTGTATCTCATCTTGTATCCAGGCTGGAGGCTGTATCTCATCCTGTATCCAGGCTAGAGGTTATATCTCATCTTGTATCCAGGCTAGAGGCTGTATCTCATCATGTATCCAGGCTGGGGGCTGTATCTCATCTTGTATCCAGGCTAGAGGCCGTATCTCATCTTGTATCCAGGCTAGAGACTGTATCTCATCTTGTATCCAGGCTAGAGGCTGTATCTCATCTTGTATCCAGGCTAGAGGCCGTATCTCAAATTGTATCCAAGCTAGAGGCCGTATCTCAAATTGTATCCAGTCTGGAGGCTGTATCTCATTTTGTATCCAGTCTGGAGGCTGTATCTCATTTTGTATCCAGTCTGGAGGCTGTATCTCATTTTGTATCCAGGCTAGAGGCTGTATCTCATCTTGTATCCAGGCTAGAGACTGTATCTCATCTTGTATCCAGGCTAGAGACTGTATCTCATCTTGTATCCAGGCTAGAAACCATATCTCATCCTGTATCCAGGCTAGAGGCCATATCTCATCTTGTATCCAGGCTAGAGACTGTATCTCATCTTGTATCCAGGCTAGAGACTGTATCTCATCTTGTATCCAGGCTAGAGACTGTATCTCATCTTGTATCCAGGCTAGAGGCCGTATCTCATCTTGTATCCAGGCTGGAGGTGGCCCAACAGAGTCTCCTTTCAAATGTACAATTTTCCCTAATAAACTTCTCCTTTCCTCTAATATTGGAATCACTTACATTTATCATCATTACAGTCACCCAAAAAGCTTCATCCCGACAACTCCTTCTTGGTGATTTTTTTGTCAAGGAGAGTCTTAATTGTACATGACTAGCAGCTCACACCCTTCATCCTTCCACTTCCATCACTCCCTCATGGAGGGCCGCCCCTTTGATATGCAGTCGCCACGTTCTCTTCATCCATGTGACAACTACTCGCTAAGCACGCATCTATGTTTTGTCTTAGACTAGGAGAATTAAGATGCTGCTTACGTCTTTGGACAGTTCTACCGCTTTCTATGGGATGTGGTTCCACCTTTCCAACAAGAATAATCCCTTAGGACAATGGTTGGATAATGCGTCCATGTCATGTCACCTGGCGACACTGGCGGCTGATGAATGAGGCCTCCACCAATATGACTTGACTTTTCCTATTTATAAATCATCAAAGAAATATGAAGAGAATCTGTCAGCTTGATGTCTCGTCAGATGGATGGATGCACATTTCTCATCTGGGTGTAACCAGTCAGTGGGAGAACCTTGTGTCACATATTTGTAGGTCTCCACCTTTCCTTTGATCTGCAGCAGATTCCTCCCTACTCTACAGTACAAGGTGTCACTGCCCAAGAATATCTTCTGGGTTCTTTCTTCTCTAAAAATGTCATTTATCTCCTCCTGCTAAACAGGAAGCTGCGTGTGCGGACAGGAAGTAACATGCAGTCCTCTGGGTTAAGACTGCAGATGATGTCATCTGGTAAATGCTGCCATATTCCCCACTGATGGATCCTGGCCTTCGTACTCCAGTCTAAGATATGATGGTAGAATCAGAAGAGAATCACTGGAAACAACTATTTTACATCGCCTCATGTAGGACCTTAAACAATGTGCCACCAGTTTGAGTACAGTGCCCAAAGTATTCGGCCCCCTGGAACTTTTCAACCTTTTGCCACATTTCAGGCTTCAAACAAAAAGATATAACATTTTACATTTTTGGTGAAGAATCAACAACAAGTGGGTCACAATTGTGAAGTGGAACGAAATTTATTGGATCATTTAAACTTTTTTTGTAATAATAAAACGTGCAGAATTATTCGGCCCATTTACTTTCAGTTCAGAAAACTCACTCCAGAAGTTGATCTCTGATCTCTGAATGATCCAATGTTGTCCTAAATGACTGATGAAGATAAATAGAATCCACCTGTGTGTAATCAAGTCTCCCTATAAATGCACCTGCTCTGTGATAGTCTCAGGGTTCTGCATCATGAAGACCAAGGAACACACCAGGCAGGTCCCTGATACTGTTGTGGAGAAGTTTAAAGCCAGATTTGGATACCAAAAGATTTCCCAAGCTTTAAACATCCCAAGGAGCACTGTGCAAGCGATCATATTGAAATGGAAGGAGTATCAGACCACTGCAAATCTACCAAGACACGGCCGTCCCTCTAAACTTTCATCTCAAACAAGGAGAAGACTGATCAGAGATGCAGCCAAGAGGCCCATGATCACTCTGGATGAACTGCAGAGATCTACAGCTGAGGTGGGAGAGTCTGTCCATAGGACAACAATCAGTCCAACACTTCACAAATCTGCCCTTTATGGAAGAGTGACAAGAAGAAAGCCATTTCTCAAAGATATCCATAAAAAGTCTGGTTTACAGTTTGCCACAAGCCACCTGGGAGACACCAAACATGTGGAAGAAGGGGCTCTGGTCAGATGAAACCAAAATACAACTTTTTGGAAACAATGCAAAACGATATGTTTGGCGTAAAAGCAACTCAGCTCATCACCCTGAACACACCATCCCCACTGTCAGACATGGTGGTGGCAGCATCATGGTTTGGGCCTGCTTTTCATCAGCAGGGACAGGGAAGATGGTTAAAATTGATGAGAAGATGGATGGAGCCAAATACAGGAGCATTCTGGATGAAAACCTGTTGGAGTCTGCAAAAGACCTGAGACTAGGACGGAGATTTATCTTCCAACAAGACAATGATCCCAAACATAAAGCAAAATCTACAATGGAATGGTTCAAAAATAAAGGTCTCCAGGTCTTAGAATGGCCAAGTCACAGTCCAGACCTGAATCCAATTGAGAATATGTGGAAAGAGCTGAAAACTGCTGTTCACAAACGTCTCCATCCAACCTCAAAGAGCTCCAGCTGTTTTGCAAGGAAGAATGGGCAATAATTTCAGTCTCTATATGTGTAAAACTGATAGAGACATCCCCCAAGAGACCGCAGCTGTAATCGCAGCAAAAGGTGGAGCAACAAAGTATTAATGCAAGGGGGACGAATATTTTTGCACGCCCCACTTTTCAGTTTTATTATTACAAAAAAAGTTTAAATGATCCAATAAATTTCGTTCCACTTCACAATTGTGACCGAATACTTTCGCAAGGCACTGTATTTCCCACATTAGAAGATATCATAGGAGAGATACGAGTTGTAGATCCCATCATTCACTGCCCCTTATACATTTCTGTATTTGCAAGTACCAATGTATCTATCTATCTATCTATCTATATCATCTATCTATCTATCGATCTATCTATCTATCTCATCTATTTCATCGCTTCTCTATCATTTTTATTTCTCTAGCAGAACAATATATGAGGTGGATAGTGTTGAGTTTCCATCGACAGCTCCTTTCTCCCTTTTTGTAATGTCGTTCCTCTCTTCTATTATCCCCAGAACGTGCAGGTTTTGATGGAGACACATTTCTATAGGGATGTTGTGAATGTTCGCTCAGTGGAACACTTAGTGGCTCCAGGGGATATCTGAGCTCTACACAGAGCCCTCTGATTACCGGTTGGGGCGGCGGTCCATCAGCACCTTGTATCCTCCTGAGGAAATCTTAGTGTTGGGGGAATTAATCCTCTGTTTACCGCAAAACACAAACGAAAGTGTGCATAAACCATGAGATCTCCTGTGTGAATAGGAGCATAGGATCTGGGCACAAATGTAGAAACATTAGGGTCAAACTGTGGATTAGAGATCCAACCACATCATCTATCTTCACCGCTTGACTACTCTAAAAGAGGTATTCATTTCAAGCAAGATTTTCCACAGGATATTCCATGAATGTCTGATGAGGGACCTGCACCTATGTCCCCTGAGCTGCCTATACGGTGGCCGATGGTGGAGAATGAATGGAGATGTGGCCACAAATGAACCCATCTGTCTCCTTTGCTGCTGAACGGTTGACATATCTTGTGGACATGCCGTAAATGTCTATGTTGGGAAAACTACAAGTAGGCGTACTAGGCAATGACATGCAGATGGGTGGTGAGATGGTAAAGGGTGTTTCTTGTAGAAATCCAGTTTTACATTACTAAAGTAATAACTGGAATGGGTGGACTACAGGACCCAGAAAGATTATCAAAATTAGGGTTATTCACTTTAGAAAAAAGACAACTGAGGGGAGATGTAATAACTATGTATAAATATATCAGAGGTCAGTACAGAGATCTCTCCCATCATCTATTTATCCCCAGGACTGTGACTGTGATGAGGGGACATCCTCTGCGTCTGGAGGAAAGAAGGTTTGTACATAAACATAGAAGAGGATTCTTTACAGTAAGAGCAGTGAGACTATGGAACTCTCTGCCTGAGGAGGTGGTGATGGTAAGTTCACTATAAGAGATCAGGAGGGGCCTGGATGTATTTCTGGAGGGTAATAATATTACAGGTTATAGTTACTAGAGAGGGGTCGTTGATCCAGGGAGTTATTCTGATGCCTGATTGGAGTCGGGAAGGAATTTTTACCCCTAAAGTGAGGAAAATTGGCTTCTACCTCACAGGGGTTTTTTGCCTTCCTCTGGATCATCTTGCAGGATAACAGGCCGAACTGGATGGACAGACGGCTTTTTTCGGCCTTATAAACTAGGTTACTATGTATAATAGAAACAGATACATAATCTGAAGGTGCTTGGCCCCAATGCAATAATAACTTTACAACATGTCCTCCCAGGTACCATGGTCCATTTATAATACTGATATCTTCTAATGTGGCATAGAGGAACAGTCCCTCAGACACTGAGGCCTGGGTGTAACTGCTACCTCAGTGTTCCCAAATTGGTGGCTTAGGAGCCATATGTGGCTCTGTGTGGGGCACTAGTGGCACCAGGGACATCATACATCTGTGAAACTTGGCACCAGGGTCAAAATCATTGGTAGTTGAGTAAAATACATTTGGTCATGTTTTTTTTTTGGTTGTTCCATAATGTGGCTCATCACCAAACTGAAAGGGGCACCTGAAGGGTTGGAGACTTCTGCCCCCATAGAGTAGCTGTGGCCATGGGTGGTTGTGTTTGTTGGATGTTTGATGACTCCAAGACCAACTTTTGGATTGCTAGGTCGGACTGAAAATTGGTGTCAAGGCCAATACAAAAATATTACAAAAGTCATTTGCCTGATCGGTTGGCCCTACACTCATTTGTCTCCTCTGATCCCCTCTCATATACATGCATACTTGGCTGAGAATGGGGAGAGGAAGATATCCTTTGCTGGACTCCTCTGGGGAAAGCTTATCTTCCCTAAGAACAAAATGATTGACCAGGATGAAATCTAACAACTCGATCCATCTCTGCCATCAGAAGGACATTGGGAGGACACCATACACATTAGATGGTCTACTGGACCTGCCGAAATCGGTAACCTAGAAATACCCAGTTTATTTCTAGCTTAGTTCCATGCTTTATGTAAAGTTAGATGAGATTTCCAGGTTTATGTTTCTACACTCGGCCTCGGTATCTAAGCTCATATCTCGGAGTTCATGAATGGTGCCTCATTTCCATTACATCCAGGCCTGGACAATGGCTTCAGATACACATCTTCTTCCCGACCATTATTAATGGGTATACCAAGAGCAGGTCATAAGGACAAAGATCTCTGATGGCAGTGAGCAAACCTCGACTCGTCTTCCCAGGGCAATATTAACAGAGCATCTTGGACCTTACACAAGGACGGTAATTCCCCCCTGAGACGGCAGCTTTCTCTCGGCTTAGCATTTAGACAGCTATGTGAGATAAGGAACCGTCTGAATCGAGGACTGAAGACGTTTCTTTCGTTTTTTATTCTTTTTTTTTTTTTTTGTAGGGGAGGGAAATGTCAGGTTAGAAAGAGGGGACTGAAAGCAAAGCCGTAGAACATGACTCCCGGCAGAGAATGGAAGTAAAGGGGGTCAGCCGGAGCGGACAAGGCTGGATGTTTACATAACATGGCATTTAATGGCGATGGTGATTGCAATCAGATCCCGGTAATCACCTTCATTATGACAATTGCCTCTGTGGAGAGAGCGCATAGAATCTGCCTTCCAGCAGACAGGCTTTTTTCTGTTTTCAGGAAAATCCATTGTGTATTATCCAGACACAAAATGCCTCTTGTTCCGCTCTCACTATGGCCACAAAGCCGAGCATGTTTGCCAGGGAGGGAAACCTAGACAAGACTCCATTTCTTTTGTTGATGCCTCTAAAAGGTTTGGGGGAATTTGCATTCACTGTAGATGGTGCACATCTGCTGTAACTAGGTGTAACTGTGTGTACTTTGGGAAGAGCACGGTCTACGATCATACCTATATTATTCTGGCCTGTATATTGGTTCTACCACTTGCTTGACACATGTAGAATTTATATCTTGTTGAGTTTTTTGATTGATTAGATGGTAGGATCAATGCCCTGTTCGCCATCTCATAGGGGCACCAGAGGATCCTCCATAGTGAGCCCCAAAGGTCCATGAGAAAAAAAAAAAACATATTTGGAACTGCTTTTGGAGTCAGTCACTTGCCAACAGTCAGTGGCATAACTAGAGTTCTATGAGCCCCAGGGCAAACTTTGAATTGCCCCCCCCCCCACCGGGCCTCCCCCACTCTATAGGTTTTAGCCCCCTCTGTGTATATATCCATTTTGCCCCTTCTGTATACTGTAAATATCTATTTTTCCCCCTCTGTATATATATCTATTTTTGCCCCCTTTGTATGTATACACATTTTTGACCCCTCTGTATATATCTCCATTTTGCCCCACTATATATATATATATCCATTTTTGCCCCCTTTGTATGTATACACATTTTTGACCCCTCTGTATATATATATCCATTTTTGCCCAGGCCCCCCACTGAATATATATCTATCTTGTCCTGTTCCCGCTCCGTAAATATTTCATTTTTTGCCTCTATATAATTTTATGATTTTGCCCCCGAGTGAAGGATTTGCTGCCGGACAGTGCCATGCATGCCCCACCCTCATATGGCCAGCGGGGTCCCCCCTTTCAGAATTCAGACAGTGCCGCACTGCCAGGTGCTCCCCCATGATAAAGCCGGCGTGCATACACAAACTATATACAATACACATACAAAAAAAAAATACTTACCTACTCTGCTCCGCTCAGGACTTCAGTTCACGCCGTCTTCTCCTCAGGCAATCCCGTCATCTTTCCCGTAAACTCACGTAATCCTGCGAAAATCACAAGAAGAAGTGTCTGCCTGGTGTGTGTCGCAACACCAGAGAGGGTATGGGTGAGTTAGGTAACTAACTGCGCAGTACTAACTGCGTACTATAGTACGCAGCACTGTGCATGTAGCGCCACCGACCTAAAACAGAGAGGCCCCGACTGGCCATAAAAAGCACTTCTGGGCCCTGTCGTGGTCACACCCTCTGCGACCGCGATTGTTACGCCCCTGCGAAACAGTATCTATTTCTTTGTGTCAAAACCTAATTTCCTCTTGTGGGCCCAATGAAACCCATCTGACACTGCACAGGGGGCATAGTAGACCTCAGGAACCATTGTAGGGGATGTCATGAGGGACATTGGCGGGAAAACATGCCTTGAGAGAGGCTAGGAGATGTATTTATAGGCCAGAAGTTTGCTGAATTTGACAGAGCGAGATGAACGTGTCTCTGAAGAGTGTAGATGATGCTACCCAACAGGAGGAACCTGAGAGAGTCACAAGGGGCAAGTTCTAATGGAGGTAAGTACAGCTATGGCCACAGAACCCAGGAGACTGACCTATCTAGATGGAAGAGCAGTACGGGGCTAGAGTGATGGCCAAGGTCTGGCATACGGAGGGGAGGTTGGTAGATAAAGAGAGAAAGAAAAGCCACAAGTTAGAGTCACATTGTCCAAGGCGGTAGTGAAGTACTGCTGAAATGGTGCCAACTGAACCCAACTCGTAGGTCTTGTGAAGTCTCTCCTCAGCTCTCTAGAAGTCTAGACGATTCATCCCTTAGAAGACTACTGATCATGTTAATCATGAAACACTCCAAAAACATCCATTATCCATCTTTTTCCAGAGACATGGATTTGGTGACTTGGCCACTCACAGTCCTGGGATCCATTCTCCACAAATAGTTTTTTCTCGCATTAAAATACTGAAAAAATGTTTAAAACTTTGAAAAAATTAATTTTTCTTTTGCATTGCCATATTCTGACCCCCGTAACTTATTTTTTTTTGTGTATGGAGTGCGAGGGCTCGTTTTTTGCGGGATAATCTGTACTTTTCATTAATACAATTCTGGGGGTATGTAGGACTTTTTGATCACTTTTTATTCAATTTTTTGTGGGAGGTGAAGCCACCCAAAAAATAGCAAATTGTCCATTTTGACCTTATTTTTTCCCATTTTGCCGTTTGCCGTTTGGGCTAAATATTTTTAATATTTTAATAGTAAGGGTGTTTTCACATGTGGTGATGCCCATGATGTTAATTGTTTTCAATTATTTATGTATTTTTATTTTAATTTTTGGAAACGCAAGGTGATTTTAGTTTTTTATTTTATTTAATATTTTTAAAAAACTTTTTTTGTTACATTTTTTAATAGTTCCCCTAGGGAACCATAGCAAGCAATCATGGCATTGCATTAGCATTGGAGTCTATTAGAATTACCCTGTGTTCCTATGGAGCCCTGCCACAGGCAAGCTCTCCATACGGACTAGTGGACCACTCCTGAGGACAGAGTCTGCTGCACACTACATCTGGCTGCCCCGATCCTCCTCGGGGGAGCCAGAGCACACTATCCCGGTCTTTAACTTCCTAGATGCTTTGGTCATAATTGACATGACATCTGGGGAGTTAAATTTATACAATCGACGCTCTTGGCGATCGCATACATTGGTCCTGGGTACCTGTTGTTTACAAAAGCAGGCACCCGGCGGCTATGACGCCCCGTGCTGCTTGCAAGTGTCCACTGACTCTTATGGCTTAGTATACAAACGTGGCTGCTTTTTATACTTTTTATAAATAGCTGTGGACATTTTGCCCTGAATTTTTTTTCTTTTTTTATTGTTCATTTGCTTGCAAAATCTAGCAACTTTCTAAGTAGTTTACATTGAAAATTCCCCCCATTTTGGTTCCGCAGAGTGCGTGTAAGCCCGTCACCTAGCTGCTGGTGTTGCTGAGTGTCCATACATCTACAGCTCAGCACCTGTTTCTGACGCTCTCTTACTGATCTTCCTTCTCTCAGTGTTAGAGATAGCAGCAGGAAGAGTTCCATGGTTGTAGACAGCAGATCAGAGAGTGGAGATGGGGGAAAGCATCCAAAGAGTGGAGCTCAAATAGTCTGTATGTAGGAAAGGGAAGAGTGCACACAAAGCAGTTTACAGGGGGAAGGCATTAGCATCCTGGACACACTGATCCAGCATGTATTACTGAGAGGCACCCATTCAGATGAGTGAAGTGTGAAACTAGGAGCAGCCTGTAACATGGAGATCAGGAGCTCTGAAAATGAATGAAGACTGCAGCTAATTAATAATCAATGTTATTTTTATGTAAGTTGATGATAATGATAATTGTAATATTTGTATTACTGTTACAGGTTCCAGCTACCAGATTTCTAGAGACGGGACGTTAATCCTGGGAGGTATTCTTATTGGCAGATTATTTCCGTAAGACAATGAACATTGACTTCCACAATATTTTTTATTTTTTTTGCTTTCCCCTGCATAGTAGGCTGAACTAGATGGACATACAGTATGGTTTACACATTATCTTACTATATTAATTATTATTATGTTTTCAGCAGTAAAACAATTTTATGATGATAATTACATAATATTTAAGATAAATACAAATGCCCCAATATTTTTCAGTTTTAAATTTGTCAGAATAAAATTTATATATTCAGCCGTGTCATTGACAGCACAAAAATATCTTGGAATATAAGAAAATAAAGCTAGTTTTATACAAATAATTATTCAAAAAAGGAACAGCTTTAGTTTTATATAAAGATAGATAGATAATAGATATGAGATAGATAGATTAGATAAATAAATAGATAAATTTGAGATAGATAGAAATGAGATAGATAGATAGATAAATATAAATGGATAGATAGATAGATAGATAGATAGATAGATATGAGGTAGATAGATAGATAGATAGATAATAGATGAATAGATAGATAGATAGATAGATAGATAGATAGATAGATAGATAGATAGATAGATAGATACACAGTAAAAAATGGCAGCAGTACAGTCAGACACAGTGTGATGGGTGCAAATCCTCAGGGAAAGCTGGAAATGGCATCCACTCTGAGATATCCTTACAAATGATGAGGCAGAATTCACCCATTCACCAATTTTGGAGTGCTGCCTCGTCTTTTGAAAGGATAGATACATAGATAGATAAATAGAATTAAATATATGAGATAGATAGATAAAAATAAAATATCAGGCAGCACTCTCAAAAAAGTAAAAGGCAAATCAAAATTTATTTATCCATGTGGGACATGTCCCACATGGGTAAATAAATTTTGATTTGCCTTTTACTTTTTTGAGAGTGCTGCCTGATTTTGGATTTTTGTTATTGGATCGCTGTCAGGTCACTGGGCTTGCACCTCAGCTGTACTGTGCGGTGCTGCCGATATCTTTTTTCTTTTGTAGATAGACAGATAGATATGAGATAGATAGATATGAGATAGATGATTGATAGATAGATAGATAGATAGATGATAGATAGATATGAGATAGATAGATATGAGATAGATAGATAGATAGATATGAGATAGATAGATAGATAGATAGATAGATAGATAGATAGATAGATAGATAGATAGATATGAGATAGATAGATAGATATTAGATAGATAGATAGATATGAGATAGATAGATATGAGATAGATAGATATGAGATAGATAGATATGAGATAGATAGATATGAGATAGATAGATAGATAGATAGATAGATAGATAGATAGATAGATAGATATGAGATAGATAGATAGATATGAGATAGATAGATAGATAGAAATGAGATAGATAGATAGATAGAAATGAGATAGATAGATAGATAGAAATGAGATAGATAGATAGATGATAGATAGATAGATGATAGATATGAGATAGATAGATATGAGATAGATATGAGATCTTTATGATATGAGATAGATACATAGATATTTATATTTTATTTATTTTATTTATATTTTTAAATAGACAGATATATTAAGGCATAGATATAATTATACATTTAATAAATCTTCATTAATTAAAAAGAAAGAATAGTTTTAATTATTTAATGCCAGGAACAATAATAAATATTAATTATAACGTGCAGTAGAATTATCACATAATATATCCATCATTATAAAAAGTTACAAAAAAATGAAAATACAATAACGATTCCCAACTCTTTGTGACCGCAGAGAACAGAACATTTTTCTATCTTTATGTCTTTATGGATTCATTTAATTTTATAGTTTCCTTTTCACAAGAGGCGACGCTTTTCTTCCCAGATTCCAGAGCCGTGTTTTTACAACACACAATGTCTTTTTTGCTTTATTTTTAATTTTTTTTTTTTAAATTTATAACCAATTGTACATTTTTATACAAACCACATCCATTAGCTTTTTTTCTTTTTCTTTTCTTTTTCATTTATAAACATGCAAATAAAAAAAAGCAAAAATTTAAATCATATAGAACTAAAAAAAGGTTCAAGATTGAGCGATGGAGGAAAAAACTTCAATACAAATCTCTTGAGTTTTTGATTGTTTTTAGTTCTTTTGGACGTTTCTGTATTCCCGGGTTCCCGTCTTCTTTTAACCCTTGCTTTGCCAGGGGTTTGTGCTGATTTCACGTTATTATTAATGCCTGGAACGTCTTCCATCTTTCTGGTGGAGTATTTCGTGCACCTCATAAAGGACAATGAGGATCAGATGGGAGGATTAGAGAACATCGCCATTTGTTACAATTCTGCCGGGAGAAGAAAGGAGCCGGATATGTTTGGGTCAATGAGTGATCGGCGGTACAATGGGAGAGGGCAGAGTTTATGGCGGTATGTTCAGCAGCTGCCCACAGGTCAATAATACAAGGTGACTTGTAGGGAGATGACAAGACTTTACAGCCCAGCTGCTCACAAGATGGAAGATTTCATAAAAGGAGATGAGAGGAAGTCTGATCGGACAGAAGTTCCTGGGTCGATTTCACTTTAAGGTATTATCCAGGATTTAGAGGGAAAAAAATCTATTTTCAGTTAAATTCTTTTTTTTTGTTCTAGAAGAATAGAATAAAGAAAATCCAAGACAAGGAATCAATTTTGAATATTTTTTTTGGTCTTTGAACCTCAGAAAGGACCAAACGAAGAGTTTTATTGGGTGGGACAGTTGAATGGGAATTATTTCCACATCTTGGGTGGATTGCGAAACGGAAGAACAACAGAAAAAACCCCAAAACATTTATAGAATTTTTATGTCGAGCAGAAAACCAAATCTTGGCCAAAACGGACGTCACAAAGAATAATCCGGAACATTAATGTGAATAATTATTACACCTCCACATGAGGGTCTAAGGAACCTTTACTCCAAATGTTTCAGGCTTCAAAGCTGACAAATAATAACGTGGCCACGGAACATTCCGCAGTACTGAGAACCCATCAAAAGAGAGCAGTAGAAGTATCTATCTATATCTATCTATCTATCTATTCTATCTATATCTATCTATCTATCTATCTATCTATCTATATCTATCTATTCTATCTATCCTATCTATCTATCTATCTATCTCATATCTATCTATCTATCTATCTCATATCTATCTATCTATCTCATATCTATCTATCTATCTATCTATCTCATATCTATCTATCTATCTATCTTATATCTATCTATCTATCTATCTCATATCTATCTATCTATCTCCTATCTATCTATCTATTCTATCTCATATTTATCTATCTCATATCTATCTATCTATCTATCTATTCTATCTATCTATCTATGTATCTATCTATCTCATATCTATCTATCTATCTATCTATCTATCTCATATCTATCTATCTATCTATCTATCTATCTATCTATCTATCTATCTCATATCTATCTATCTATCTATCTCCTATCTATCTATCTAATCTCATATTTATCTATCTCATATCTATCTATCTATGTATCTATCTATCTCATATCTATCTATCTCATATCTATCTATCTATCTCATATCTATCTCATATCTATCTATCTATCTATCTATCTATCTCATATCTATCTATCTATCTATCTATCTATCTAATATTCATCAATTTACTAAATCTCTCTCATGTCTATCTGTTATCTCTTTCTTTCTTATCTAAATATCAACCTGTCATACCGTATCTATCTATCGAAAGAAAAAATCTGGCAGTATTACATCCAACTTAAACAAAAAAAGGGTTCACGCCTGAAGGGACTAGACTATTGTCCAGTATACAAAATAGCAAAAAGTCAGCACTCCAAAATCAATGCAAAATGAAAAAAATGCTTTTAGTCACCCATGTGGATACACGACGTTTGGCTATCTATCTAATATCTATCTATCTCATATCTATCTATCTAATATCTATCTATTATCTATCTATCTATCTATCTATCTATCTATCTAATATCTATCTATCTCATATCTATCTATCTAATATCTATCTATTATCTATCTATCTATCTATCTATCTAATATCTATCTATCTATCGCATATATATCTATCTAATATCTATCTATCTCATATCTATCTATCTAATATCTATCTATTATCTATCTATCTATCTAATATCTATCTATCTCATATATATCTATGAATATTTTGTAGACATATTTTAGTAACACAAAGTTCCTATATAATGAAAACATGTTTCTTCTGTTAAACATTTTATAAGAAGTTGTGAAACTATTAGGTTTATATTTTATCCGTAGAACATTCTTGT
This sequence comes from Rhinella marina, assembly GCA_900303285.1. Lineage (NCBI taxonomy): Eukaryota > Metazoa > Chordata > Amphibia > Anura > Bufonidae > Rhinella > Rhinella marina. The sequence goes on along the minus strand of ONZH01014159.1, from coordinate 20,984 downwards.
CCTGGTCTATAAACCCTATGATCTTTCTTGGTGACCCTACATGTAATAAGAGGAGGTTTAGTGGGGATTATGTCCATCTATAAAGTGTGTACACATGAATATGATGGGGGGGATATTTTAGAGAACATGTCTCTGATTATATCACTGATACGATACATATGATACAGATCTATTCTCAGATGTCAGGTTTGTAATTTTAGCGTGCCATTTTTTTTTCTAAATTGTATGAGTATAAAATATTTCAGGAAAAAATAATATAGTTCACTGAGTTCTTGTCAGTGATTTCAGGGTCTCAGAGATATGAATTATCTGATGACATCATCTGTCCTCTGCTGTATCACTAACCACAGATCTTTGTACTGCCTCTAGAAGTGACATCACATCAAGAGCTCAGGAGATTTATAAAATGGGTTTCCAGGACTGAGCACCTGTACTAAGCCTATGGTCAACATACTCAACGCGGAGTGTCTGCTGAAGAGGAACTTGAGTGGCTTCAGACAAATATACATGACCTTTGACATAGACTGGAATGCCAATTGCTAGCCAGACCCTCTCTATGAACATCAGTGCCGGACCTCACAAAAGGCTCCCCAGAAGAGTGGCGGTTGTCATTGTTACAAATGGGGCCAAACTCCATGTTAATGGAGTGGCTGGTTTAGGGTGGTCCTAACAGTACTCTGGTTCCTCCGGACATTGTTGAGGTGTCACCACGTGTTGCTGCTCTCTTGACTGGATGGTAAGGTGTGATGAACCCCAATGAGAAATAAGTCCAGAGAGTCAGGGTCTGTAGTAAACCAGTGTGCTTCTTTACTGGAGAAACTGAAGTGCAAAAAAATACAGGCGAGGCATAGGGCTGGCTTCTACAGTCTCCTCACTGGCAGAAGAAGGTTTGATGCTGAGGAAAGACCTGAGCTAGCTGTTCCTTCTCTCTCTGAATGCTGGTACCCTGACCCAATGGCTAGTGGCCTAGGGTCTGGGGTACAGACATCTGGCTAGATCTCTAGTCAAAGGGAGGTCTGTGGAAGAGTATCCCCGTCTCAGCATCTTCTGGTCACTCAAGCAGTCTGGCAAAGTCTCACCAAGTAAGCACTGGTCCTTATCTGCTGAAAACGAGGGACTCTGACTGCTCTCCTTATATACAGTTTCTAACTGAACTAGAACCTTCTGGTGTGAGGGGTGGAGTGGAGATGCACAGCCTAAACACAGACAATGTTGCAATTTCAGTCTGCCATAGACTTTTATAGAATTTCAATACAAGCAGTTTTTCCAGACATAAACAACAGAGCTAAACCAGACAGTCAGAAGGTCGTGTGTCTGTTTTTTTCCCTCCAAAGCTTCGCATAGTCCCTTATAGTAACTGTGGAAGATTTCTAACTTGTCAGTGCTTAGATAGAAAGTCCCAAAGTCTTTGTTTACAAGGAGATATTTTCCACTTGAAATGTAGGACATTTGTCTACATGGTTGGACAGGTTTCTGCTGGAGATGATGATTGGAGGGCGCCATCCTACAACCTACAGACCGCGTCAGCACAACTTTAATTGTCCAAAAGTGGCTATAATGAATTTGTGATACATGGTGGAGACTACCAATACTAGCATGACCTTCATCTGGTAAAATATACATTACAAAGCTCCTACATCTTATCTGTCATGTTAGGCAGAGATGTTCATTGATGTTCTTGGCTGATGCTGCAAGTTTGAGCGTCGTGAGGGTAATATGGTTCCATAAAGCTGGTCCATCTGAGAAATCAGAAAAATGACATAATAGCCCCATGCCTTCTCTTAAAGCCTCACCCGTAAAAACACAAATTGCCTTCTTTCCTACCCACCCTGATTATATTCATTTTGCTGCCTTTCTACATACTTTATACAATATCTTGCATTTTCCAGCAGTTTAGAGGTTAGTCATAGTCTTCTAGAGTGGATTATTAGTTACATGCATCCTGGGTGGTCTAGAGTGGTGAAGGGATTAATATTAATACACATTATCCACTGCAGTCATTTTACTAACTTTCTACATACTCTATATCATATCATAGCATTTTGCTGGAGTTTAGAAGTTAGTCATAGTATGTCTTTATTATCCTAAGTCTTCTAGAGTTAATTATTAGTTAATACTCAGCATCTCTGGTGGTGTAGAGTGGTGAAGGGATTAATCCATGACTCTGAATACGAATCTGCCTGACTCCTCTGTGCCACGCATCAATGTCCCTGACCACCTGGGTCAGCTATCAACTACAGAGAGATCTCTCTAGATGGTAGCAGCCCGGTGGTTCCCCTGCAGGGTTGTCCAGATACTGTGTAAATACCAGTGGACTGCTTAGGAGTAGTCCAAAGTTAAATCTGTTGGTTGACACTGTGGTTCCAAAAACACTGCTGTAACACATGCTGGACTCTGATGAGGTGGGTAACCAGCGGACCCCGGGTGTGCAGGCATTAAGTGGTTGTTAATCTGAATAATATTTGTTTTAGATAAGGGACAGAGTGATATAAAGTAATAAAATAAGCTTTATTCGCCTCACTGATCCACCACTGCTGCCGTTCCAATGCTTTCCAGCTCTCTGCTGGTCTTCTATTCCTGGTTAGACCACTTCTCCTTGGAGATCACTCTCATTTTTTAATCAATTTTCAAATCTGGGCAGGAATGGTAAAAGATGGAAATTTTAAAATTTTCCAAAATTTGTTATTCATCATTTGCAACTTTTTTTGGGCACTTTTACTCCATTGGGTTGTAGACGGAAGCAGTCTACATCCCGAAAACCGCCAGACCCACTGCAGAGAGCAGGTGGAGGCTCCTCAGAAGTCTGCTGGAGGCTGTATGGCTCTGGTTTTTCTCCAGTTTCTCCATGTTTAGACTGTGGTGGGCACTGAAGATGAGGTTCAGGTCAGCAACCTTCTAAGTAGGTCTCTAGGAGGTTCAATAAACCCTTGTACAGTTCCCTAGAAGAGAAAAATCCAAGTCACAAGTCGATGAAGGAAACCAAATGCATCCTGTCTGCCATCGGCTTCTCCATTGCGCTGTTTCTGTAGATAAAAGGTGTTAATTTGTCACAGGTGCCACCTGACTGGAAGCCGCCTGTGATCGGCTCGACCCCACTGCTCACAGCACCCCCAGAAGCCTCAAGGTTCCCACATACTTACACAGTCTTTTTGGGATTTTGCCACCATAAACTAGTTTTTCTAACTTTTTTTTATGATTTAATATTTTTATTTTCTGCCAAAATTAAAATGCAAAGCACGAGAACACATCTGCTTTGATATTTCAGTAAGTCATTTTTTTTTCCTGTTCATTAAAAGAAAAAACACAACAATAGTCATAAAGTGAAAAAGGAAACCACAGGATGGAAGAAGTAAATTAATCACACAACGGGAGAAGAAGAGAACAAAGAATATTAAGGAATAAATAACAAGAACCAAGAATTATTTTCCTTTCTTAATTTAAATGGGAGAAAAAAATGGAACAAACTAGGAACGAAAAATGGAATCCAGATTGTGGAACCAGTATCCGTGTGTGCGACAAAGGTCATGTGTCACAACTAGTAAATCCTCGGAGACCACAGCGCCGGGAGCAGTGTCCTCTCCTCAAGTCTCCCCTCCTGTACAGGCATCAGGGGCACTTACCTCTGCTGTAGGTAGATCCTGGGCTAACCTATTCCACAGCGCTGGGTGCAGATTGTCAGTATTGGCACCAGGACCTAACTCCAGCGTAAACTCTCAGTAGGTTTTTGGTGTGTGGAGAGAAATAGGAGAACCCGGAGGAACCTATGGACATGGAAGGAGAACCTACAATACGATGGTGACAACCACTGACCCACCAAAGATGTAAGGTGGATAGATAGATAGACTCTCTTGGTAGACGTACCCTAAACTCCCATGTAGACAGTAGTCTGGTAGACTATGCCATCACAGATATGGACCCAACAAATCTTGGTGGTTGTTGGTCACCTCGGAAAGACACCTGTCAGACGATAGCCAACTGCTCCTGTACATTTAATCCATAAACCAATCACATACCCAAAAACACCACAGCAGACCGGCCTCTTCAGCCTACCTCCATCTTTTAAATTGTCCAAGATGTCAGCCCCAAAATACATAGAGACTATAAGCAGAGCAGAAATCCAGGAGATGCTCCACAAAATCCATAATAAAGTGTATGAGCTGAACCCAGAAGGAGTAAATCTCACAGTAAAAGACTTTAATAATATGGCAGAAATGTCCGACCTCAAAAGATTCAACAACATGAGGCCAAGAAAACAACAACCCAACAGTTGGTTCGACCGGGAATGTAAAGCCATGAAAGTGACGCTAAGAAGGGCATCAGATAGAAAACACTGAGACCCAAACAACCCCAGTCTGAGGGAAGCCTACAAGAACATACAAAGGCAATATAAAACCATCCACAGAAAGAAAACGCAAGGCTACATCTCAACCAAGCTCTTCCAACTCCAAGACGTTCTCCAAGACAGCTCCTTCTGGGAACTATGGACGCAGATGGACAAAAACAGTAAGAACATTAACCTCCCATCCTGAAAGGCCAAACAAAAAGAGATCATGAAAAAACTGAAAGATATGGAGGAAAAAAATCAAAGATTTCCAAAACCCTCTGGATATATCAATCGCACTGAAGAGTAAAAAAAAGCCTATGTCTATGTCTGCTTTGTGGACTTTAAGAAGGCCTTTGACTTGGTGTGGCACCCAGGTCTATTCCTAAAACTTCTACACTAAGAACAGATGCAGCTTGAAGGTAATGGGAGGAGAGCGGCTTATTTCTGGCAGAGCCAAGGAGTCATGGCTGCAACCTCAGTCCATCCCTCTTTAACATCTATATCAATGAGCTGGCGGTGGCTCTGGAGTCCTCCTCAGCACCCGGTCTCACCCTCCTTGACACCCAGGTAAAGTTTCTGCTTTATGCAGATGACCTTCTGCTACTATCACCAGCTGAGAAAGGTCTCCAAGATAACCTGAAACTTCTGGAGAAATTCAGCACCACGTGGGCGCCGCTCATCAATCCAAAGAAAACTAACATCATGGTGTTACAGAAAAGAAGCCAGAAACCAGCCGGGCGACCTCCCTTCCTAAACAACTGTCCACCTTCAGAAACCAGCAGGTACACCTACTTGGGACTAGAAATCAGCCAGCCAGGGAGCTTTAAGAAAGCCATAGAAACTGAAAGACAAGGCGAGCAAAACCTTCTATGCCATCAGAAGGCATCTGTATCGTCATCAAGTACCAGTGACCATCAGGCTTAAAATCCTTGACCCATCATCACCCCGATCCTCCTGTATGGCAGTGAAGTCCGGGGTCAGGATACATACCCAGACTAGTCAAAGTGGGACTCTGGGCCAACAGAATCATTCCATCTAGAATTCTGCAAATACCTCCTCCAGGTCCATCAAAGCACCTCTAACAGTGCCTGTTGAGCAGAACTGGGTAGATTCCCACTTTACCTTGTTGTCCAGAAGAGGGCGCTATCATTCAGAGCCCATCTGCATAGCAGCAGTCCCAGCTCCTACCATCACAAAGCCTTGCTACACCAAGAAGTCCCAGAAAAACGAAGCACCCGGCAACAATTTACCGAAACCCAGCCTGCCCGAGCCACCAACCAGTACAGGCTGACAAAAGGGGAAATTCAGAGGACGATACACAAGGGCAAAGAGGAGTATATCAGCATCTGGAGGAACGACATACAAACATCCCAGAAGCTGACAGTATACCAGAGCCTGCAGAGGGAGTACAAACTGCCCCATATCTAGAGAAACTCCCCAACCCCAGAGACCGACAGACCCTGAGCCGGTACAGACTGAGCGCCCACAGCCTGTTCATCAAAACTGGGTGTCACCGACAGAGGTACAAGCCCATGGAGAGGTGACTGCCTGTGAGGCCATGGAGGATGAGGCCCACTTCCTGCTGTGGGTCTCCGTAGACCCAGCAGTGAGGGACTCTCGCTTCAGGAGACTGATCTCTGTCCAGACTTCACCTTCATGAAGGAGGAAGAGAGACTCTCCATACTGCTGGAGGAAGAGGAGAACACAGCGGCCATAGCAGCACAATATATTTGTCATGCTCTGGTGTGTGTGGGGGGGATATTCCACACCAAGAGCAGGAGGAAGAGGGGGGGGGAAATGGGATTAGGCCTGGAATTAGTGAAGGCAGATGGTCACCTCCTATACAAACCCTGACTCCAGTCCTGCCCTTCTAACAGTATGAACAGGTCTAGAAGGTAGGTGAGTTCATACGCTGGAAACCTGGGACCCTAACTGTCCCTGAAGCCAGTGACTGGAATGAGACAAACTGTTCCTCCACCAACCTGGACGAACAGTAGTCTCCCCTCAGGCCCAAACACCAAAACACAGGAAAGATATACCCAAATAAACGAAAGGGAAAGAAGACACTTAGCTATCCTGAAGATAATGGCAGCAACGGGATCTCCACAGAGAAACACACACCAGCAGACCACAGAAAGTATAAACCGCACAGCATGGTGGGAGAAGCAACACTAAATAGACAAAGATAATTACAAAGATACCTACACCTGAAGGGGGAGGGTGTGGTGAATGTCAGCAGCAACAAAACAATCAAAGGAGAACCTGTCAGCTTAAACCATGGGTAGATAAAATAGATAAGATAGATAGCTATAGGTGCTTAGGATTACTGTGGTGGGTTATAGGTGCTTAGGATTACTGTGGTGGGCTATAGGTGCTGAGCATTACTGGGGTGGGCTATAGGTGCTGAGCATTACTGGGGTGGGCTATAGGTGCTGACCATTACTGGGGTGGGCTATAGGTGCTGAACATTAATGGGGTGGGCTATAGGTGCTGAACATTACTGGGGTGGGCTATAGGTGCTGAACATTACTGGGGTGGGCTATAGGTGCTGAGCATTACTGGGGTGGGCTATAGGTGCTGAACATTACTGGGGTGGGCTATAGGTGCTGAGCATTACTGGGGTGGGCTATAGGTGCTGTGCATTACTGGGGTGGGCTATAGGTGCTGAGCATTACTGGGGTGGGCTATAGGTGCTGAACATTACTGGGGTGGGCTATAGGTGCTGAGCATTACTGGGGTGGGCTATAGGTGCTGAACATTACTGGGGTGGGCTATAGGCATACCTCCCAACTTATGAAAAGAGGAAAGAGGGATACTATGTGCGGCAAATTTTTTGTACTAACTCCGCCCATAAATAACAAAACACCTAATCCCACGACATGTCCTATTTTCTAACAGCCACTATTCTTTGGCCATTAAAGAAACAGTCATGTGACCAGCCTCAGACTTTAATTGGTTAAAATAATGGCCATCTGACGACTTTTACTTAAACCGCCCTCACATTGCCAATTTTTTGCGTCCTTGTGCATATAGGTAATGCTGAGCGAACTTCTGTTTTCAAGTTCGGTGTACAAGATTCTAATCTAATAATCCAAGAATTCCATTCCATCCGCTACCAAGGACGTACGTTATAGTCCGTCGTAACGGAATCCATAACGATATTCTTAGATAAGCCGGACCTTGTACGGCAAACTTGTTGTACGGCAAACTTGAAAACAGAAGTTCACTCATCACTACCTATAGGCAAAATATAATCACTCCCCTCCCTCCAGCCCCTCCAACATACAGTCCCATGTACATAACATCACTATTAGGGATAAGCGAATTTCATATTTTGAAATTTGTGTTCAGGTTGAGGTAAAAGCAGAATTGCGTTATGGATTCTGTTACCACGGACCATAACGCAATTCTCTGACGGAATGCATAAAGGAATGCCTTTACAGACATTCCGTTATTCATTCCGTCATAATAGAAGTCTAGGGCCTGCATAACGGATCCATTCGGCCTCGGTTATGCTGGAGTCCACTCCTGTTCTGTCCCCCAGAATACACCACATGCCCCCTTCCCCCCTCACAGATTTACACCCAATAAAGCCCCTCCCCCATGTCCCCCAGAATACACCCCATTCCCCCTCACAGATTTACACCCCATGGCCCCCAGAATACACCCAGATCTGTACTATAAACCCCTGTAATTGCCCTAGACTCCATTCCACTTGAACCCCACTGCCCCTGAGTGCTCCACCTGCCCCCTCATATATGATCTCCATATGATCTCCATATTCTCTCCTCCCCAGACCTGACCTGAGCTCCATATGTTGCCCCTCACCTGCGCCCCATGAAGCTCTGTGTAGTCCAGGTCCTGTGTAGTCCTTCCTTACTGGGCTGCTGGCCAGCACACACAGCCCCTCCTCCTTCCACAAGCTCCTGCAGTCGGGCCTTGTCGTGACCATGAAGGAGCATGTGACCAGTGACATCACAGACCTCCTTCAGGCCACTACATTTTACACACTACGGAGGCTGAACCAAGTCCTCCACAGCTCCCACCTCCCCCATGATGAGGTTAGTAGAAAGTGGGGGAAGGAGGCTGAGGGGAATGGTGTGGGGAGCTGATGGCTCTCTGCTTCACCATCAGCTGTCTCTGCTCCTATGGAAGCAGAGACAGCTGAAAGCGGGACTTACCTCCACCGCCGGGACAGCCACTGAAATCCGGGACTGTCCCGCTGGATCCGGGACGGTTGGGAGGTATGGCTATAGGTGCTGAGTGTTGCTTGGGTGGGCTATAGGTGCTGAGCATTACTGGGGTGGGCTATAGGTGCTGAGCATTACTGGGGTGGGCTATAGGTGCTGAGCATTACTGGGGTGGGCTATAGGTGCTGAACATTACTGGGGTGGGCTATAGGTGCTGAACATTACTGGGGTGGGCTATAGGTGCTGAGCATTACTGCGGTGGGCTATAGGAGCTGAGCATTACTGGGGTGGGCTATAGGTGCTGGACATTACTGGGGTGGGCTATAGGTGCTGGACATTACTGGGGTGGGCTATAGGTGCTGAACATTACAGGGGTGGGCTATAGGTGCTGAGCATTACTGGGGTGGGCTATATGTGCTGAACATTACTGGGGTGGGCTATAGGTGCTGAACATTACTGGGGTGGGCTATAGGTGCTGAACATTACTGGGGTGGGCTATATGTGCTGAACATTACTGGGTGGGCTATAGGTGCTGAGCATTACTGGGGTGGGCTATAGGTGCTGAACATTACTGGGTGTGGGCTATAGGTGCTGAACATTACTGGGGTGGGCTATAGGTGCTGAGCATTACTGGGTGTGGGCTATAGGTGCTGAGCATTACTGGGGTGGGCTATATGTGCTGAACATTACTGGGGTGGGCTATATGTGCTGAACATTACTGGGGTGGGCTATAGGTGCTGAGCATTACTGGGGTGGGCTATAGGTGCTGAACATTACTGGGTGTGGGCTATAGGTGCTGAACATTACTGGGGTGGGCTATAGGTGCTGAACATTACTGGGTGTGGGCTATAGGTGCTGAACATTACTGGGGTGGGCTATAGGTGCTGAGCATTACTGGGTGTGGGCTATAGGTGCTGAACATTACTGGGGTGGGCTATAGGTGCTGAGCATTACTGGGGTGGGCTATAGGTGCTGAGCTTTCCTGAGGTGGGCTATAAGTGTTGAGGTTTACAAAGGAGGAGGCTATATGTGTCTCTATTTTCTTTGGTCTACCCCAGTGATTCTGATGTCTGACCTACAGGAGACATTTCCACCCTTGCATCCCCATGGTTCCTCTAGGTACTGGTACAAGTGCTCCTAGCGGTCACATAACATCTGCAACCCGCTTCTAATACGAGCCCCCTCACCCCCACCCATTGTGTCCTCTATGGACGCACATTGTAAGCACATGGCCCCATAATAACACTCCAAGAATTTCCAGATTGTGAATATTTTTATTGATTTGACATATTTCACACATTATACGAGCGCAATAATGAAAGAGGAAGACATTCCACAAATATGCCACAATTACTGGGCCTCCGATATAAAAGAGACCGGCACGTCTCCAACATGAGCTCCCGCAAGATCAGCACATTCCTCTCCTGAAATCCTCTGTGCTGCTGGGGGCCCTGCATGTAACTCTGTAACTCTATGTAACTCTCATCCTGTGACCTCCACAAGATCAGCAAACTCCTCTCCTGAAATCCTCTGTGCTGCTGGGAGAACCCTGCTCCTTCCACTATGTAACTCTCATCCTGTGACCTCCACTGGATCAGCACACTCATCTCCTGAAATCATCTGTGCTGCTGGGAGGACCCTGCTCCTTCCACTATGTAACTCTCATCCTGTTACCTCCACAAGATCAGCACACTCCTCTCCTGAAATCCTCTGTGCTGCTGGGAGAACCCTGCTCCTTCCACTATGTAACTCCCATCCTGTGACCTCCACAAGATCAGCACACTCCCCTCCTGAAATGCTCTGTGCTGATGGGAGGACCATGCTCCTTCCATTATGTAACTCTCATCCTGTGACCTCCACAATATCAGCACACTCATCTCCTGAAATACTCTGTGCTGCTGGGAGGACCCTGCTCCTTCCACTATGTAACTCTCATCCTGTTACCTCCACAATATCAGCACACTCCTCTCCTGAAATCATCTGTGCTGCTGGGAGGACCCTGCTCCTTCCACTATGTAACTCTCATCCTGTTACCTCCACAAGATCAGCACACTCATCTCCTGAAATACTCTGTGCTGCTGGAGGACCCTGCTCTTTCCACTATGTAACTCTCATCCTGTGACCTCCACAATATCAGCACACTCCTCTCCTGAAATCCTCTGTGCTGCTGGGGAGAACCCTGCTCCTTCCACTATGTAACTCCCATCCTGTGACCTCCACAAGATCAGCACACTCCCCTCCTGAAATGCTCTGTGCTGATGGGAGGACCATGCTCCTTCCATTATGTAACTCTCATCCTGTGACCTCCACAATATCAGCACACTCATCTCCTGAAATACTCTGTGCTGCTGGGAGGACCCTGCTCCTTCCACTATGTAACTCTCATCCTGTTACCTCCACAAGATCAGTACACTCCTCTCCTGAAATCCTCTGTGCTGCTGGGAGGACCCTGCTCTTTCCACTATGTAACTCTCATCCTGTGACCTCCACAATATCAGCACACTCATCTCCTGAAATACTCTGTGCTGCTGGGAGGACCCTGCTCCTTCCACTATGTAACTCTCATCCTGTTACCTCCACAAGATCAGTACACTCCTCTCCTGAAATCCTCTGTGCTGCTGGGGGCCCTGCATGTAACTCTGTAACTCTATGTAACTCTCACCCTGTGACCTCCACAAGATCAGCAAACTCCTCTCCTGAAATCCTCTGTGCTGCTGGGAGAACCCTGCTCCTTCCACTATGTAACTCTCATCCTGTTACCTCCACAAGATCAGCACACTCATCTCCTGAAATACTCTGTGCTGCTGGGAGGACCCTGCTCTTTCCACTATGTAACTCTCATCCTGTGACCTCCACAATATCAGCACACTCCTCTCCTGAAATCCTCTGTGCTGCTGGGAGAACCCTGCTCCTTCCACTATGTAACTCCCATCCTGTGACCTCCACAAGATCAGCACACTCCCCTCCTGAAATGCCTCTGTGCTGATGGGAGGACCATGCTCCTTCCATTATGTAACTCTCATCCTGTGACCTCCACAATATCAGCACACTCCTCTCCTGAAATCCTCTGTGCTGCTGGGAGGACCCTGCTCTTTCCACTATGTAACTCTCATCCTGTGACCTCCACAATATCAGCACACTCATCTCCTGAAATACTCTGTGCTGCTGGGAGGACCCTGCTCTTTCCACTATGTAACTCTCATCCTGTGACCTCCACAATATCAGCATACTCCTCTCCTGAAATACTCTGTGCTGCTGGAGACCCTGCTCCTGCCACTATGAAACTCTCACCCTGTGACCTCCACAATATCAGCACACTCCTCTCCTGAAATCCTCTGTGCTGCTGGGAGGACCCTGCTCCTGCCACTATGTAACTCTCATCCTGTGACCTCCACAATATCAGCACACTCCCCTCCTGAAATACTCTGTGCTGCTGGGAGGACCCTGCTCTTTCCACTATGTAACTCTCATCCTGTGACCTCCACAAGATCAGCACACTCCTCTCCTGAAATACTCTGTGCTGCTGGGAGGACCCTGCTCCTTCCACTATGTAACTCCCATCCTGTGACCTCCACAATATCAGCACACTCCCCTCCTGAAATACTCTGTGCTGCTGGGAGGACCCTGCTCTTTCCACTATGTAACTCTCATCCTGTGACCTCCACAAGATCAGCACACTCCTCTCCTGAAATACTCTGTGCTGCTGGGAGGACCCTGCTCCTTCCACTATGTAACTCTCACCCTGTGACCTCCACAAGATCAGCACACTCATCTCCTGAAATCATCTGTGCTGCTGGGAGGACCCTGCTCCTTCCACTATGTAACTCTCATCTTGTGACCTCCACAATATCAGCACACTCCTCTCCTGAAATACTCTGTGCTGCTGGGAGGACCCTGCTCCTTCCACTATGTAACTCTCATCCTGTGACCTCCACAAGATCAGCACACTCCTCTCCTGAAATCCTCTGTGCTGCTGGGAGGACCCTGCTCCTTCCACTATGTAACTCTCAGTATGTGACCTCCACAATATCAGCACACTCCTCTCCTGAAATCCTCTGTGCTGATGGGAGGACCTGGGTACTGAGCATTACTTAGATAGTCTGTTGGTGTTGAGCTTTACTGGGGAAGGCCATAGTTGTGGAGCATTACTTAGGTAGTCTACAGGTGGAAAGCTTTACTGGGGAAAGCTATAGGTACTGAGTTTTCTGTAGTATGATATGGGTGTTGAGCTTTGCTTGGATAGGCTGAGTGTCACTTGGGTAGTCTAGAAATATTGAGCTTTACTGGGGTAGGCTATAGGTGCTGAGCATTACGTGGATATGCTATAGGGGCTGAGTGTTACTTAGGTAATCTAAATGTGTTGAGCTTTACTAGATTAAGCGCTAGCTTTACTGCCGTAGGTTATAGGTGCTGATCTCTACTGGAATGCTATTGGTGCTGAGCTTTACTTGGATAGGCTATAGGTGCTGAGCATTACTAAGGTAGATTATAAATGCTGATCGTTACTATGGTATGCTGTAGATGCTGAGCATTACTTAGGTAGTCTGTAGATAAGGAGCTTTACTGGGGTAGGCTATAGGTGCTGAGCATTACTTATGTAGTCTACAGGTGTTGCGTTTTACTGGGGAAGGCTATAGATGTTCAGCTTTCCTGGGCAATAGGTGCTTAGCTTTACTAAGGTAGGTTAGGTAGGGTATGCTATAGGTGCTGTGCTTCACTAGGACAGGCTATAGGTACTGAGCTTTACTGGGGTAGGCTATATGTGCTGAGCGTTACTTAGGTAGTCTGTAGGTGCTGAGCATCACTGGGGTGGGCTGTAGGTGCTGATCTTTACTTAAGTAGTCTATAGGTACTGAGCTTTACTGGGGTAGGCTGTAGGTGCTGAGGGTTACTTAGGTAGTCTGTAGGTGCTGAGCATCACTGGGGTGGGCTGTAGGTGCTGATCTTTACTTAAGTAGTCTATAGGTGGTGAGTGTTACTGGGGTAGGCTATAGATGCTGAGCTTTACTGGGATATGCTATAGGTGCTGATCTTCACTGGGGAAGGCTATACATGACAAGCTTTACTTAGGTAGTCTATAGTTGGTGAGCTTTCTGGGGTGGGCTATATGTGCTGAGGGTTACTTAGGTAGTCTATAGGTGGTGATCTTTACTGCAGAAGGCTATAGGTGCTAAGCTTTACTTGGTGGGCTATAAGTGCTGTGCATTACTATGGTGGGCTATAGGTGCTGAGCGTTACTATGGTGGCTATAGGTGCTGAGCGTTACTGTGGTGGCTATAGGTGTTGAATTTTACAAGGGTAGGCTACAGGTGCTGTGCATTACTGGGGTGGGCTATAGGTGCTGAGCATTACTGGGGTGGGCTATAGGTGCTGAGCATTACTGGGGTGGGCTATAGGTGCTGAGCATTACTGGGGTGGGCTATAGGTGCTGAGCATTACTGGGGTGGGCTATAGGTGCTGTGCTGCTGGGGACCCTGCTCCTTCCACTATATAACTCTCATCCTATGACCTCCACAGGATCAGCACACTCCTCTCATAAAATCCTCTGTGCTTCTGGAGGACCCTGCCCATTCCACTATGTAATCTTCAGTCTGTGACCTCCACAGGATCAGCACACTCCTCTCCTGAAATCCTCTGTGCTGCTGGGAGGACCCTGCTTCTTCCACTATGTAACTCTCACCCTGTTACCTCCACAAGATCAGCACACTCCTCTCCTGAAATCCTCTGTGCTGCTGGGAGGACCCTGGTCCTTCCACTATGTAACTCTCAGTATGTGACCTCCCACAAGTTTAGCACACGTCTCTCCTGAAATCCTCTGTGCTGCTGGGAGGACACTGCTCCTTCCACTATGTTAATCTCAGTATGTAACCTCCCACAAGTTCAGCACACGTCTCTCCTGAAATCCTCTGTGCTGCTGGGAGGACACTGCTCCTTCCACTATGTAAATCTCAGTATGTAACCTCCCACAAGTTCAGCACACGTCTCTCCTGAAATACTCTGTGCTGCTGGGAGGACACTGCTCCTTCCAGTATGTAACTCAGTATGTGACCTCCCACAAGATCAGCACACTCCTCTCCTGAAATACTCTATGCTGCTGGGAGGACCCTGCTTCTTCCACTATGTAACTCTCACCCTGTTACCTCCACAAGATCAGCACACTCCTCTCCTGAAATCCTCTGTGCTGCTGGGAGGACCCTGGTCCTTCCACTATGTAACTCTCAGTATGTGACCTCCCACAAGTTTAGCACACTTCTCTCCTGAAATACTCTGTGCTGCTGGGAGGACCCTGCTCCTTCCACTATGTAACTCTCAGTATGTGACCTCCCAAAGGATCAGTACACTACTCTCCTGAAATACTCTCCGGTGCTTATTCACATCTTGTAGTCGTGTTGGGGTTTTTGTATTATTTCCAAAAACCAAAATGTTTTCTCACATTTTTGGAAAAACTCCAGTAAAAACAGGATTATACTCCTAACTGTGGGTCCTGGAGTCAAAACGGAGGGGGACAAAATCTGCATGGAGTTTGTATGTTCTTTCCGTGTTTGTGTGGGTTTCCTCTGGGTTCTCCAGTATCCTCCTGAACTCTATATCTCTATTTCTACAGTAATAATCCCATATATCTAATCTCTACAGTAATCCCATATATCTAATCTCTACAGTAATCCCATATATCTAATCTCTACAGTAATCCCATATATCTAATCTCTACAGTAATCCCATATATCTAATCTCTACAGTAATTCCATATATCTAATCTCTACAGTAATCCCATATATCTAATCTCTACAGTAATTCCATATATCTAATCTCTACAGTAATCCCATATATCTAATTTGTACAGTAATCCCATATATCTAATTTGTACAGTAATCCCATATATCTAATCTCTACAGTAATCCCATATATCTAATCTCTACAGTAATCAGGGTGGATAAAAATCAATGTTTTTTTTAAAAAAAAATAAAAAAAAATCGGATTTTTTTGATTTAAATCGGATTTTTTTTATTTAAATCGGATTTTTTTGATTTAAATCGGATTTTTTTCAATAAACTGCTTTTTGAGGAAAATATTTTACCATCCAAAGGTTCTTCCATCATGAGATAAAGCTGAGTTGTTTAACTCAGTAGAATAAAGGCTGTATATGTGTAACATTCACAATGCCATGCTCTTCCAGAGGTTTCTGTAGGATTAGTGGGCAGTTTCTCTCCTATATTATCACAGACACTCGCTTTACTTCAGTGCCAAGTCCAAGAAGTTAGACAATATGTTTCTGATTGTTTGGAGTGGAATAGATCTGCACAGCACAACACAAGAAGAATGTGAATCTAAGTGTGAGGAGGAGGAGGGGCAAGCAGACAAGAAAATGAAAGTGAAACTTTGAGCACAATACTGCAGCATAGACAAGTCTGGATCTGTTTGTGTGTACGATCTGAGGTTTATTACATTCTTTCCTTAAACTGGGGAGAAAAAAGTAATATAAAAAGTGATTCTAAAAATCTTCATCTACTTGCATGTTAAAGTAGCAAGAACTAGTTTAGGTAGAAACTTTGATTTAAATCACTGATTTAAATCAAGCCTTACTGACTAGTGATTTAAATCGTGATTTAAATCGTGATTTAAATCAGTTCGATTTAAATCAAATCCACCCTGACAGTAATTCCATATATCTAATCTCTACAGTAATCCCATATATCTAATCTCTACATTAATCCCGTATATCTAATCTCTACATTAATCCCGTATATCTAATTTCTACAGTAATTCCAAATATCTAATCTCTACAGTAATCCCATATATCTCATCTCTACAGTAATATCATATATCTAATCTCTACAGTAATATCATATATCTAATCTGTACAGTAATCCCATATATCTAATCTCTATAGTAATCCCATATATCTAATCTCTACAGTAATATCATATATCTAATCTCTACAGTAATCCCATATATCTAATCTCTATAGTAATCCCATATCTAATCTACAGTAAAGTAATCCCATATATCTAATCTCTACAGTAATCCCATATATCTAATCTCTACAGTAATCCCATATATCTAATCTCTACAGTAATCCCATATATCTAATCTCTACAGTAATCCATATATCTAATCTCTACAGTAATCCCATATATCTAATCTCTACAGTAATTCCATATATCTAATCTCTACAGTAATCCCATATATCTAATTTGTACAGTAATCCCATATATCTAATTTGTACAGTAATCCCATATATCTAATCTCTACAGTAATCCCATATATCTAATCTCTACAGTAATCAGGGTGGATAAAAATCAATGTTTTTTTTAAAAAAAAATAAAAAAAAATCGGATTTTTTTGATTTAAATCGGATTTTTTTTATTTAAATCGGATTTTTTTGATTTAAATCGGATTTTTTCAATAAACTGCTTTTTTAGGAAAATATTTTACCATCCAAAGGTTCTTCCATCATGAGATAAAGCTGAGTTGTTTAACTCAGTAGAATAAAGGCTGTATATGTGTAACATTCACAATGCCATGCTCTTCCAGAGGTTTCTGTAGGATTAGTGGGCAGTTTCTCTCCTATATTATCACAGACACTCGCTTTACTTCAGTGCCAAGTCCAAGAAGTTAGACAATATGTTTCTGATTGTTTGGAGTGGAATAGATCTGCACAGCACAACACAAGAAGAATGTGAATCTAAGTGTGAGGAGGAGGAGGGGCAAGCAGACAAGAAAATGAAAGTGAAACTTTGAGCACAATACTGCAGCATAGACAAGTCTGGATCTGTTTGTGTGTACGATCTGAGGTTTATTACATTCTTTCCTTAAACTGGGGAGAAAAAAGTAATATAAAAAGTGATTCTAAAAATCTTCATCTACTTGCATGTTAAAGTAGCAAGAACTAGTTTAGGTAGAAACTTTGATTTAAATCACTGATTTAAATCAAGCCTTACTGACTAGTGATTTAAATCGTGATTTAAATCGTGATTTAAATCAGTTCGATTTAAATCAAATCCACCCTGACAGTAATTCCATATATCTAATCTCTACAGTAATCCCATATATCTAATCTCTACATTAATCCCGTATATCTAATCTCTACATTAATCCCGTATATCTAATTTCTACAGTAATTCCAAATATCTAATCTCTACAGTAATCCCATATATCTCATCTCTACAGTAATATCATATATCTAATCTCTACAGTAATATCATATATCTAATCTGTACAGTAATCCCATATATCTAATCTCTATAGTAATCCCATATATCTAATCTCTACAGTAATATCATATATCTAATCTCTACAGTAATCCCATATATCTAATCTCTATAGTAATCCCATATATCTAATCTCTACAGTAATCCCATATATCTAATCTCTACAGTAATCCCATATATCTAATCTCTACAGTAATCCCATATATCTAATCTCTACAGTAATCCCATATATCTAATCTCTACAGTAATCCCATATATCTCATCTCTACAGTAATATCATATATCTAATCTCTACAGTAATCCCATATATCTAATCTCTACAGTAATATCATATATCTAATCTGTACAGTAATCCCATATATCTAATCTCTATAGTAATCCCATATATCTAATCTCTACAGTAATCCCACATATCTACTCATCAGTAATAATAGCAGATATGTAATCAATAGTAACCTCAGATAGATTATCATCAAAAATAATCCCAGAAAACTACTCATCAATAATAATGACAGACATTGAATGATTGGCCATAATGCCCCATATCCACTCATCAGTAATAATCCCAGATATCCAATCAACAGAAATATCAGATAGCAGCTAATCATCAAGGGTAATCCCAGATATGTAATCTCAACAGTAATCCAGGAAAACTACTCATCAATAATAATCCCAGGAATTTAATGATCAACAGGAATCCCACAAATCTGATCTCTACAGTAATCCCATATATATAATCTCTACAGTAATTCCATAAATCTAATGTCTACACCAATCCCACATATCTAATCTGTACAGTAATCCCATTTATCTAATCTCTACAGTAATCCCTGACAATTTCCTATGAATAAAATCCTAGATGAACATCAATCTGCAGTAATTTCATATATCCATTATTAACAGTAATTATTAATCCCAAATATATTATCATCCTCCCTAATCACTCTCTACACTATATGCTATACTGTGCACTATAATGACATCACTGTTCTGTGTGAGGTATTTCTTCCTATGGACCCTCTCTACACTATACACTATGCTGTTCACTATGATGACATCACTGTTCTGTGTGAGGTGTACTGTATCTTCCTGTGGACCCTCTCTACACTATACCCTATACTGTGCACTATAATGACATCACTGTTCTGTGTGAGGTATTTCTTCCTATGGACCCTCTCTACACTATACACTATGCTGTTGACTATGATGACATCACTGTTCTGTGTGAGGTATTTCTTCCTATGGACCCTCTCTACACTATACACTATGCTGTTCACTATGATGACATCACTGTTCTGTGTGAGGTGTATCTTCCTGTGGACCCTCTCTACACTATACACTATGCTGTACACTATGATGACATCACTGTTCTGTGTGAGGTATTTCTTCCTGTGGACCCTCTCTACACTATACACTATGCTGTACACTATGATGACATCACTGTTCTGTGTGAGGTGTATCTTCCTGTGGACCCTCTCTACACTATACCCTATACTGTGCACTATAATGACATCACTGTTCTGTGTGAGGTGTTTCTTCCTGTGGACCCTCTCTACACTATACACTATGCTGTACACTATGATGACATCACTGTTCTGTGTGAGGTATTTCTTCCTGTGGACCCTCTCTACACTATACACTATGCTGTACACTATGATGACATCACTGTTCTGTGTGAGGTGTTTCTTCCTGTGGACCCTCTCTACACTATACACTATGCTGTACACTATGATGACATCACTGTTCTGTGTGAGGTGTTTCTTCCTGTGGACCCTCTCTACACTATACACTATGCTGTGCACTATGATGACATCACTGTTCTGTGTGAGGTGTTTCTTCCTGTGGACCCTCTCTACACTATACACTATGCTGTACACTATGATGACATCACTGTTCTGTTTGAGGTATTTCTTCCTGTGGACCCTCTCTACACTATACACTATGCTGTACACTATGATGACATCACTGTTCTGTGTGAGGTGTATCTTCCTGTGGACCCTCTCTACACTATACCCTATACTGTGCACTATAATGACATCACTGTTCTGTGTGAGGTATTTCTTCCTATGGACCCTCTCTACACTATACACTATGCTGTTCACTATGATGACATCACTGTTCTGTGTGAGGTGTATCTTCCTGTGGACCCTCTCTACACTATACCCTATACTGTGCACTATGATGACATCACTGTTCTGTGTGAGGTGTTTCTTCCTGTGGACCCTCTCTACACTATACACTATGCTGTACACTATGATGACATCACTGTTCTGTGTGAGGTATTTCTTCCTGTGGACCCTCTCTACACTATACACTATGCTGTACACTATGATGACATCACTGTTCTGTGTGAGGTGTTTCTTCCTGTGGACCCTCTCTACACTATACACTATGCTGTACACTATGATGACATCACTGTTCTGTGTGAGGTGTATCTTCCTGTGGACCCTCTCTACACTATACACTATGCTGTACACTATGATGACATCACTGTTCTGTGTGAGGTATTTCTTCCTGTGGACCCTCTCTACACTATACACTATGCTGTACACTATGATGACATCACTGTTCTGTGTGAGGTGTATCTTCCTGTGGACCCTCTCTACACTATACCCTATACTGTGCACTATAATGACATCACTGTTCTGTGTGAGGTATTTCTTCCTATGGACCCTCTCTACACTATACACTATGCTGTTCACTATGATGACATCACTGTTCTGTGTGAGGTGTATCTTCCTGTGGACCCTCTCTACACTATACCCTATACTGTGCACTATGATGACATCCACTGTTCTGTGTGAGGTATTTCTTCCTGTGGACCCTCTCTACACTATACCCTATGCTGTACACTATGATGACATCACTGTTCTGTGTGAGGTATTTCTTCCTGTGGACCCCTCTTCTACACTATACACTATGCTGTGCACTATGATGACATCACTGTTCTGTGTGAGGTGTTTCTTCCTGTGGACCCTCTCTACACTATACACCAGGCATCCCCAAACTGCGGCCCTCCAGATGTTGCAAAACTACAACTCCCAGCATGCCCGGACGGCCTACAGCTATCAGCCTACAGCAGGGCATGGTGGGAGTTGTAGTTTTACAACAGCTGGAGGGCCGCAGTTTGGGGATGCCTGCTATACACTATGCTGTGCACTATGACGATATCACAGTTGTATGATATGGTTGTAGCGTTTCTATGCTGTATACGGACTACTGCTCTTTGCTATCCTATATACTGTAGTGCATCCATACATT